>JADCRB010000066.1:2261800-2274300 GCA_021464245.1 Carallia brachiata
TCAAGAGAATTCTTTTTCTACTCATTCCCCCCCCCCCACACTTAAGATAAACAACATCAATGTATCGAATAATAAGGTCAAAGGTGAGGGTAAGAAATACTCCCTGAACCAAACAGCTTGTAATTTGTTGCTTTGCAATGAACATGCTTTTCCTTCCCAAGTTCCTACACACAAAAGAAAAGAAAACAAACTAAATTAAACTTATCAATCTAATTAAAATATAAATAAACATTGGGTTTCCTCCCAACAAGCGCTATGTTTAACGTCTATAGCTAGACGTTCTTCCCTGAATTAAGGAGGATGATCTCCAAGAGGATAAGGCCTTAAGTTGCCTCCGTGAACCTTAATCACCCCAAACTTCTTGCTCCAAATATCGATCGCCCCTTGAGGATACACTTTGTGCACTGTGAATGGTCCCAACAACTTTTTCTTCTTTTGTTTCCACGGGATTGTTCCACTGTAGGCATCATAGAGAAGCACTTTCTCTCCCTCCTTGAAGTCACTTCCCATATAATTATGCTCTAGAGGGAGAGAAGGTTGTTTAAGTTCAAAAGGAGCCTTCGCAATGGAAAGTGTTGAGCTCGGCTTTGCCGCTAGGAGTGGTTGCTCAAATAACATCTCAAGTGCACTTCCCAAGTCTATACCCATTCTCTTTGGGTCTTCTTTGGGTGGTTTTGATGTTTCCATCATGAAGCATGTATCATGTAGTAATGGACTCTTTAATGTTTTGAACACGTTGAATACATGTTCTTCCTTTCCTACCCGGAATGTCAGCTTTCCTTGTTTTACATCGATGAGGGCCTTACCAGTGTCTAGGAATGGCCTCCCTAAGATTATTGGGATGTCTACATCTTCGTCCATATCCAGAACTAAGAAATCAGATGGGAAATAGAACTTTCCCACTTGAACTAGCACATCTTCAATCTTTCCATATGGATACTTGATAGAGCGGTTAGCCAGCTGCAAGGACACTGAGGTTGGTTCCAATCCTCCTATCTTCAGCCTCCTAAAAAGAGATAAAGGCATCAAATTAATGCTTGCACCTAAGTCACACAAACAACGTTCAATACTTAAACTACCAATGGCGCAAGGGATAGTAAAACTCCCTGGATCCTTTAACTTTGGAGGTAGTAAAACTCCCTCGTGCAGGCAAGGAATATACTTTTGACCTTTTATACTGTTGCAATCAAAGAGCATGGTTTTGTTGTTATAGCTATTTCGCCTTTTATGCTCATGCGACTAGGAGTCTGTTTTGTTGCGGTTGTACTCTCGCCTTTCATAGTTGTGCAGGCAAGGAGTATACTTTTCTTATTATACTTCTCGTATTTTTGTACTCTTGCAGGCAAAAAGTTTGTCTTTGTTGTTACTGTTGTCTTGCCTTTTATAGTCGTGTCGGCAAGCAGCACGCTTTGTTGTTACTGTCTCGCCTTTTATACTTGTGCGGGCAAAGAGTGTGCTTTGTTATTGCCGTCTCGCCCTTTATACGCTTGCGGGCATGGAGTCGGCTTTCGTTGTTATTCCCATCTCACCTTTTATACTCGTATGGGCAAAGAGTCTAGTTTTGTTGTTGTTGCCGTCTCACCTTTTATACTAGTTCGGGCTAGGAGTTTGCTTTGTTCTTTTTGTCGTCTCGCCTTTTATACTCATGCGAGCCAAGATTATACTTTTGTTGTTGTGCTTTTTGCCTTTTATACTCTTGCGGGCAAGGAGTCCACTTTTGTTGTTGGTGTTGTCTCGCCTTTTATACTTAGGTGAGCAAGGAAACTAGTTTTATTGTTGTTATCGTCTCACCTTTTATACTTGTGCGGGTAAGGAGTATGCTTTGCTGTTACCATCTAGTCTTTTATACAAGAGCAAGCAAGGAGTATGCGTTTGTTGTTGTTCTCGTCTCGCCTATTGTACTCGCTTGGGCAAGGGGAATGGTTTTGTTGTTGTTGACCCCTCGCCTTTTATACTCGTGTGGGCAAGCATCTTGCTTTTTTGTTGTCGTCTCACCTTTTATACTTGTGCAGGCAAAGAGTATGCTTTGTCGTTGCCATCTCGTCTTTTATACTCTTACAAGCAAGAAGTTGGCTTTTGTTGTTGTTGCCGTCTTGCCTTGTATACTCGTGCAAGCAAGGAGTTTGGTTATGTTGTTGTTGCCGTCTCCCCTTTTATACTTGTGTAGACAAGGCGCACGCTTTGTTGTTGAAGTCCTACCTTTTTATATTCTTGCATGCAAGGAGTATGGATTGCTATTACTGTCTCACCCTTTTTAGTCATATGGGCAAAATGTATGCTTTTGTTATTGTTGCCATCTCACCTTTCATACTCGCATCGGTGAGTAGTTTTGTTTTGTTGTTGTTGATGTCTCGCCTTGTATACTCGTGCAGGCAAGGAGCATGCTTTGTTGTTGTCGTCTCGCCTTTTATACTCGAACAGGAAAAGAGTATGCTTTGTTGTTGCTGTCTTGCCATTTATGCTCGTGTGGGCTAGGAGTCTGCTTTGCTATTATTACCGTCTTAGCCTAGTTTTGCTGTTGCTGCCATCTCGGGTTTAATACTGGTGCGGGTAGGGAGCATGCTTTTGTTGTTTATGCCATCTCGGATTTTACACTCGTACGGGCGAGTAGTCTAGTTTTGTTGTTGTTGTCGTCTCGCATTTTACACTCTTGTGGGCAAGTAGCATGCCTTGTTGATGCTGTCTTGCATTTTATACTTGTGCGGGCACATAGTATGCTCTGTTGTTGCCGTAACGCATTTCATACTCTTGCAGGCAAGGAGTCTACTTTTACTGTTATTATCGTCTCGCCTTTTATACTCGTGCGGGCAAGGAGTTTGGTTTTGTTGTTGTTGCCACCTCGCCTTTTACACTCGGGTAGAAGAGGAGTATACTTTTGTCGCTGTACTTGCCGCCTTTTATACTCTTGAGGGGAGGAGTCTGCTTTTCTTGTTGTTGTTGTATCGCCTTTTATACTCATGCGGTCTAGAAGTCTACATCACTGTTGTTGTCGTCTTGTCTTTTATACTCGTGCGAGCAAAGAGTATACTTTGTTGTTATACTTTTTGCCCTTTACACTATTTCAAGCAAGGAGTTTTCTTTTGTTGTTGTCGCCGCCTTGGTGTTTATACTCGTGCAAACAAGGAGTTTGATTTTGTGATTGTTGCTATCTTGCCTTTTATAATCATATGGGAAATGAATAAAGAGTATGCTTTGTTGTTGTTGTCTCGCCTTTTATACTCATGTGGGTAAGGACTATGCCTTTGTTTTTGTACTTTTCGCCTTTTATATTCTTACAAGCAAAGAGCCTACTTTTGCTGTTGTTGTCGTCTCGCCTTTTCTACTGGTGCGGGCTTGGAGTCTGGTTTTGTTGTTGCTGTTGTCTCTCCTTTTATACTCATGCAGGAAAGCAACATGCTTTGTTGATGTTGTCTTGCATTTTGTACTCGTACAGGCAACGAGTATGCTTTGTTGTCACCGTCTTACCTTTGAATCTGTTACGGGCTAGGAGTCTACGTTTTTTGTTGCTGCTATCTCGCATTTTATACTCGTACAGTTAAAGAGTATGCTTTATTGTTGTCGGGTCGTCTTTCATGCTCGCGCGGGCTAAGAGTATGCTTTTGTTGTTGTTACTGTCTCTCCTTTCATACTCATGCGGGCAAGCAGTATGCTTAGTTGTCGCTGTCTCACCTTTGTTGTTGCCATCACGACTTTTATACTCTTACGAGCAAGGAATCAACTTTTTTTGGTGTTGTCGTCTCACAATTTGTACTCATACAGGCAGGGAGTCTGGTTTTCTTGTTGTTGCTGTCTCGTTTTTTATACTCGTTCAGGCAAAGAGTATGCTTTACGGTTGCCGTGTCGCCTTTTGTGCTCCTATGGGCAAAGAGCATGCGTTTGTTGTTGTTGTCGTCTTACCTTTTACACTTGTGTGGGCAAAGAGTAATGATTTTGTTGTTGTTGTCGTCTCGCTTTTTATACTCATGCGGGCGAGAAGCATGCTTTGATGTTGTCGTCTCACCTTTTATACTCATATGGGCAAAGAATATGCTTTGTTGTTGCCGTTTTGCCTTTCATACTCGTGCAGGTAAGCAGTATGCTTTGTCGTAGCCATCTAGCCATTTCTAGTCGCGCAGGCAAGGAGTATGCTTTGTTGTTGCTGTCTTGCCTTTTATACTCTTGCGGGCACAAGGGGTTTGTTTTTGTTGTCGTCGTAGTCTCGCTTTTTATTCTCGTGAGCGCTAGGCAACTACTTTGCTGTTGTTACTGTCTCACCTTTTATACTCGTGCGAGCAAAGAGTTTAGTTTTTTTTATACTTTTTGCCTTTTATGTTCTTGCAGGCAACCAGTCTACTTTGGCTATTGTTGCCATCTCGCCTTTTATACTCGTGTGAGCAAGGTGTCTAGTTTTGTTGTTGTTGTTATCTTGCCTTTTATACTTGGGTGGGCAAAGAGTATACTTTTGCTGTTGCACTTGTCGCCTTTTATGCTCTTACGTGCAAGGTGTCTGCTTTTGTCGTTGTTGTTGTCTCATCATTTACACTCGTGCAGACTAAGAGTCTACTTTTTCGTTGTTGCTGTCCTGCCTTTTATGCTATTGTGGGTAGGAAGTATGCTTCTGTTGTTGTACTTTTTGCCTTTTACACTATTGTGGGCAAGGAGCTTGCTTTTTTTGTTGTTGTTGTCTCACCTTTTATACTCTTGCAGGCAAGGAGTTGGGTTTTGTTGTTGTTGTTGTCTCGCATTTTATACTTGTGCAGGCAAGGGTATACTTTTGTTGTTGTACTTTTCGCCTTTTATGCTCATGCAGGGAAGGAGTTTGGTTTTGTTGTTGTTACTTTCTCACCTTTTATACTCGGGCGAGCGAGGAATACACTTTTGTTGTTGTACTTGTCGCATTTTATACTCTCGCGGGCAAGAAGTCTGCTTTTCTTGTTGTTGCCGTTTTTTGCCTTTTATACTCAAGCCAGCAAGGAGTCTGCTCTGTTGTTGTTACCATCTCGCATTTTATGGTCGTCTGGGCAAGGAGTATACTTTTTTTGTTGTAGTTTTTGCCTTTTATTCTCTTACGTGTAAGGAGTCTACTTTTGGTGTTGTTGTTGTCTCACCCTTTATACTTGGGTGGGCATGGAGTCTAGTTTGTTATTGTTGTCATCTCGCTTTTTATATTCGTGCGAGCAATGAGTAAAGAGTATCCTTTGCAGTTCCTAGCCCTTTATACTCGCGTGGCAAGGAATTTGCTTTTGTTATTGTTGCCATCTCGCCTTTTATACTTGTGCGGGCAAGGAGTGTACTTTTGTTATTGTGCTTTTCACCTTTATCCTCTTGCGAGCAGGGAGGCCTGCTTTTATTGTTGTTGTTATCTCGCCTTTTATACTCGTGCGAGCAAGGAGTCTAGTTTTGTTGTTATCGTCTCGCAATTTACACTCGTGCGGGTAAGCAGTATGCTTTGCTGTTGTTGTCTCGTCATTTATACTCATGCAGGTTGGGAGTGTGCTTTTTTTGTTGTTACCGTCAAGCCTATTATACTCATGTGGGGAAGCAGCAAGCTTTGTTGTTACCTTCACGCCTTTTATACTCGTGCGGGCAAGGAGTTTGCTTTGTTGTTGTCGTTCCTCATTTTATACTCTTGCAGGCATGGAGCCTACTTTTACTATTGTTGTTGTCTTGCTTTTTATACTCGTGCAAGGTACGCGTATACTTTTGTTGTCATACTTTTTGCCTTTTATACTGCTGTGGGCAAAGAGTCCACTTTTGCTATTGTTGTCGTTTCGCATTTTACACTGGTGTGGGCAAGGAGTTTAGTTTCGCTGTTGTTGCAGTCTCGCCCTTTATACCCAGGCGGGCAAGGGGTATACTTATGTTATTGTACTTGTTGCGTTCTGTACTCTTGTTGGTAAGCAGTCTGCTTTTGTTATTGTTGTCGTCTCGCCATTTCTACTTGTATGGGCTAGGAAGCTGCTTTGTTGTTGTTGCCGTCTCGCCTTTTATACTCGTATGGGCAGCGAGTATGATTTGTTGACGTCATCTCGCCTTTTCTGCTCTTGCGGCTAGGAGTCTGCTATTGTTATTATTGTCGTCTCGGCTTTTAAACATGTATGGGTAAGGAGTCTAGATCTGTTGTTGTTCCTGTCTCACCTTTTATACTCGCGCGGGCAAGTAACATGCTTTGTTGTTGCTATCTCGCCTTTTATACTCTAGCGGGCAAGGAGTATGCGTTGCTGTTGCTGTATCACCATTTATACTCGTACGGGGAAGGAGTATGTCGTCGTTGTTGTTGCCATCTCACCTTTTATACTGGTACCGGCAAGGAATCTGATTTTGCTGGTGTTGCTGTCCACCTTTTGTACTCGTCAGGCGAGGAGCATGCTTGATTGCTACATCTTGCCTTTTGTACTCATGAGGGGCAAAGTGTATGCTTTTTTGTTGACGTCTCACCTTTTATACCATTGCATGGAAGGAGTATGCTTTGTTGTTGTCATCTCGCCTTTCTAGCCATACAGGGAAGCAGTTTGTTTTTGTTGTTGTTGTTGTCTCGCCATTTATACTCGAGTAGGCAAGGCCTATGCTTTGATGTCGTCGTCTGACCTTTTATGCTCATGCGGGTAAGGAGTATGCTCTGCTGTTGTCGTCTCGCCTTTCATACTGAAGCGGGCAAGGAGTATACTTTTTTTGTTTCACTTTTCACCTTTTATACTCATGCGGGGAAGGAGTTTGGTTTTATTGTTGTTGTCGTATCGCCTTTTATACTCGTGCAGGCAAGGAGTATGCTTTTTGTAGTACTTTTCACATTTTATACTCGTGCAGGAAAGGAGTCTGGTTTTGTTGTTGTTGTTGTATCGTTTTTTATACTCGTGCAGGCAAGGAGTATAATTTTTTGTTGTACTTTTCACCTTTTATGCTCTTGTGGGCAAGGAGTATGCTTTTATCATTGTTACGGTCTCACCATTTGTGCTCATACAGGCAAGGAGTCTGATTTTGTTGTTCTTGTCGTCTCCCATTTATAGTCATGCAGGCAAGAAGTATGCTTTGTGGCTGTCATCTCCTTGCCTGTACGAGTATAAAAGGCGAGACGACAACAACAACAAAAGCATACTCCTTACTCGCACGAGTATAAAAGGCTTGTCAGCAACAGCAATTCATACTCCTTGCTCGAACGAGTATAAAAGGCGAGTTGGTAACAATAAGAAAAATAGAATCTTTTCCTGCACGAGCATACAACGCGAGACATCAACATCAACAAAAACAGACTTCGTGCCCACAAGAGCATAAATGGCAAAAAGTAAAACAATAAAATTATGCTGCTTGCCTGCACTAGTATAAAAGGCATGACGACAATAATTGCAAAGCAGAATCCTAACCCGCACGAGTATAAAAGGTGAGACGGCAACAATAGTAAAAGCAGACTCTTTGCCCGTAAGAGCAAAAAAGGCAACAAGTACAACAAGAAAACTAGACCCCTTGCCCACGTGAGCATAAAAGGTGAGACAACAATAACAACAAAAGTATATTTTTTGCCTGCAAGAGTATAAAAGGTGAAAAGCACATTAACAAAAGTGTACTCCTTGCCCGCACGAGTAGAAAAGGCAACACAGTAACAACAGAAAAGCAGACTCCTTGCCCGCATGACTTAAAAGGCTAAATGCCAGCAATAACAGAAGTAGACTCCTTCGCTACATGAGTATAAAAGGCGACACGTCAACAACAAGGCATGCTGCTTCCCCTCGTGAGAATAAAAGGTGACACTGCCACAACAACAAAACCAGACTCCTTGCTTGTATTAGTATAAAAGGCAAGAAGGCAACATCAACAAATGCATACTCCTTGCCAGCACGAGTATGAAAGGAGAGATAGCAATAGCAAAGCATACCCCTTGCCCACGTGAGTGTAAAAGATGAGATGGCAGCAACAACAAAACCAGACACCTTGCCCACACGAGCATAAAAGGGGAGGTGGCAACAAAGCATACTCCTTGCTCGCACGAGTACAAAAGACGAGACGACAACAACAAAGCATCCTCTTTACTCGCACGAGTATAAAATGTGAGACGGTAACAACAAAGTATGCTGCTTGCCCGTATGAGTGTAAAAGGCAAGACAGCAACAACAACAAGACTAGACTCCTTGCCCGTATGAGTGTAAAATGAGAGGCGACAACAACAACAAAAGTAGACTCTTTGCCTACAATAATATAAAAGGAAAAAAGCACAAAAATAAAAAGCATACTCCTTGCCCACATGAGTATAAATGGCAAGACGATAATAATAGCAAAGCAGGCGCCTAGCCCTCGCGAGTATAGAAGACGAGACGATAGCAACAACAAAAGCAGACTCCTTACCCACAAGATTATAAAAGGCACGGCCGGCCTTGACAACAAAGCGTACTCCTTGCTTGCTGGAGTATAAATGCCGAGACGACAAGAACAAAGGTTGCTGCTTGCCCGTACGAGTATAAAAACGAGATGGTAATAACAGTCAAAGTAGACTCCTTACTCGCAAGATTGTAAAAGGCAAAAAATGTAAAAATAAAAGTATAATCCTTTCCTGCACGAGCATCAAAGGCAAGACGATGACAATAGCAAAGCAGGCTGCCAGCTTGCACGAGTATAAAATGTGAGACAGTAACAATAGCAAAAGCAGACTCCTTGTGCGCAGGAATATAAAAGGCGAAAAGCAAAAAAGGAAATGTATACTCCTTGCCTATACGAGTATAAAATGGTAGACGGTAGCAGCAGCAAAGCAAACGCCTAACGCTCACGAGTATAAAAGGCAACGCAGCAATAGCAACAGAAGCATACTCCTTACCCACAAGAGTATGCAAGGCAGGACGACAACAACAAAGCATACTCCTTGCACTCATGAGTATAAACGGCAAGACGGCAACAACAAAGCAAACTCCTTACTCACACGAGTCTAAAATGCATGACGGCAACAACAAAGCATGCTTCTAGCCCGCACAAATATGAAAGGCAAGACGGCAACAACAGCAGCATACTCCTTGCTCACACGAGTATAAAAGGTGAAACGACAACAGCAAAGCATACGCTTTAGCCGTACGAGTATAAAAGGCAAGAGGACAACTACAACAAAAGCAGACTCCTTGGCTGTGCGAGTATAAATGGAGAGGCGACAATAACAAGAAAAGCATACTCCTTGTATGCACAAGAATAAAAGGCGAGACGGCAACGACAAAGCATACTCCTTGCCCGCATGAGTAGAAAAGGCGAGTCGGTAACAACAATAAAACTAATATCGTTGCCCGTACGAGTATAAAAGTCAAGATAGCAACAACAACAAAAGTAGACTCTATGCTCGCAAGAGTATAAAAGGCAAAAAGTCCAACAACAAAAGCATACTCAATGCCCACATGAGTATAAAAGGTGAGGCGATAACAACAGCAAAGCAGACTCCTAACCCACACGAGTGTAAAAGGCGATGGCAGCAACAACAAAAACAACTGCTTGCCCGCAAGAGTAAAAAAGGCAACAAGTACAACAACAATTCCAGACTTGTTGCCTACCCGAGCATAAAAGTCGAGACAGCGACTGCAGTAAAAGTTGACTCTTTGCCTGCAAGAGTTTAAAAGGCGAAAAGTAAAACAACTAAGGTATATTCCTTGCCTGCATGACTATAAAAGGAGAGACGGTAACCACAACAAAGCTGACTCCTAGCCCGCATGATTTAAAAGGCTAGACATCAACAACAACAAAAGCAGACTCCTTGCCTACAAGAGTATAAAAGGCAAGACTGCAACAACAAAGCATACTCCTTGCCCGCATGGGTATAAACATCAAGACGACAATAACAAAGCATGCTGCTTGCCTGCACGAGAATAAAAGGCAACACATTAACAACAACAAAAACAGGCTTCTTGCTCATGCGAGTATGAAAGGCAAGACTACAACAACAATAAATGCATACTCGCTGCCAACAAGAATATAAAAGGCAACACGACAATAGCATAGCATACTCTTTACCCTCATGAGTATAAAAGGCAAGACGACAACAATAACAAAACCAAACTCCTTGCCTGCAAGAGCATAAAAACCAAGAACTACAACAAAAATTGTACACTCTTTACCTGCACGAGTATAAAAGACAAGATGATAGCAACAACAAAACCAAATGCCCTGCCTGCACGGGTATATAAGGCGAGACAATAATAACAACAAAAGCAAACTCCTTACCTGTAAGAGTATAAAAGGAAAAAAGTATAACAACAAAAGTATGCTCTTTGCCTGCACTAATATAAAAGGCGAGACAGCAACAACAGCAAATCAGACACCCAGCCTGCACGAGTGTAAGAGGCAAGATGGCAACAACAACAAAAGCAGACTCCTTGCCCGTAATAGTATAAAAGAGGATAAGTACAACAATAAAAGTATACTCCTTACCCGACCGAGTATAAAAAGTAAGAGGATAACTACAACAAAAGCAGACTCCTCGCCCATGTGGGTATAAAAGGTGAGACAGCAACAACAAAGCATACACCTTGCCAACAAGAGTATAAAAGCCGAGATGACAACAACAAAGCATGCACCTTACCTGCACGAGTGTAAAAGGCGATACAGCAACAACAAGAAAACCAGACTCCTTGCCCATGCGAGTATAAAAGATTAGACCACACGAGATGACAACGACAACAAAAGCAAGCTCCTTGCCTGCAAGAGTGTAAAGACTACAAGTACAATAAGAAAACTATAGTCCTTACCCAACCAAGCACAAAAGACAAGAGGACAACTACAATGGAAGTAGACTCCTTGCCAATGAAAGTATAAAAATGGAGATGGCAACAACAACAAAAGCATACTCCTTGCACGCATGAGTATAAGAGGTAAGACGGCCACAACAAAGCATACTCCTTGCCCTCAAGAGTATAAAAGGTGAGACGACAATAACAAAGCATGTCCCTTACCCGCACGAGTATAAAAGGCCAGACAGCAACAACAACAAAACTAGATGCCCTGCTTGCACGAGTATAAAACACGAGACCGCATGAGTATAAAAGGCGAGACGACAACAACAACAAAAGCATACTGCTTGCCCACATGAGTATAAAAAGTGAGTCGATAACAGCAACAAAACTAGTATCCTTACGTGCACGAGTATAAAAAGCGAGACAGCAACAACAAGAAAAGTAGACTCATTGCCTGCAAGTTTATAAAAGGAAAAAAGTCCAACAACAAAAGCATACTTAATGCCCGCATCAACGGGTTGACATAATGATGAAGGTTATTATAGTACCTTCAGTGATGGTTAGTGGAAACTTATTAAAGGCTCCCAGATTGTGGTCGTTGTAAAAAATGCTCTAGTTTATATATCATACAAGCTTTCATCTTCATAAATGTTGTGAATGCAGTGGAGAATGAGAAAACCACTGAGTTGTTGTATAAGCGGCTCAGCCATATGAGTGAAAATGGGATAATTACTTGATAGGGAAAAACCAGCTTCCAGGTTTGAGGAGTGCGGTTTTGAAAAAGTGTCCTCATTGTTTGGCTATGAAACAAACTAGAGTTACATTCAAGAGTCACCCACCTTCTAGGAAGTCAAATTTGCTTGAGTTGGTGCATTTTGATGTCTGTGGTCCTTTGAAGGTACGCTCACTTAGTGGTGCTCTTTATTTTGTGACTTTTATTGATGATCACTCTAAGAAGCATTGGGTCGATACTTTGAAGACTAAGGATCAGGTTTTTGATATTTTCAAGAAATTTTATGCCTTGATTGAGAGACAAACAGGAAAGAAGCTGAAATGTGTCCGTACTGATAATAGTGATGAGTATAGTGGCCCATTTGATGAATATTGTCAGGCTCATCGGATTCAACACCAAAGGACACCTCCCTAGACACCACAGTTGAATGACTTAGTTAAAAGGATGAACAGAACACTAATTGAGAGAGTTAGATATCTACTCTCAGATGCGGAGGCAATCCTCTGTGGCCAGCTTCTTAGAGGGACTATGGCCTTCTAGGCCAAGGAAGTTTGAGGCAATAACAGGTCTCTGATGCCCTTAGATGTTATGGGCTACACGCGCGCTACACTGATATATTCAACAAGTCTATAGCCTTGGCCGACAAGCCCAGGTAATCTTTGAAATTTCATCGTGATGGGGATAGATCATTGCAATTGTTGGTCTTCAATGAGGAATTCCTAGTAAGCGTGAATCATCAGCTCATGTTGACTACGTCCTTGCCCTTTGTACACACAGTCCGTCGCTCCTACCGATTGAATGGTCCAATGAAGTGTTCAGATCGCGGCGACCTGGGCGGTTCGCTGCCGGCGACGTAGCAAGAAGTCCACTAAACCTTATCATTTAGAGGAAGGAGAAGTCGTAACAAGGTTTCCGTAGGTGAACCTGCGGAAGGATCATTGTCGAAACCTTTGCCCAGCAGAACGACCCGCGAACAAGTTAACATCACACGATGCGGGGCGTGCATTGGTCCATGGGCACTCGCAAGCTGCAACGTCTATTGTGAGGCCGACCGCTGGTCGGTCGCCCCCACGACACAAACAACAAAACCCCGG
>JADCRB010000066.1:2279300-2286800 GCA_021464245.1 Carallia brachiata
AAACTTTTGTTGTTGTACTTTTCACCTTTTATACACTTTCAAGCAAACAATCAACTTTTGTAGTCGTTGATGTCTCGCCTTTTATACTTATGCGGGAAAGGAGTCTGGTTTTGTTGTTGTTGCATTCTAGCCTTTTATAACCTAGCAGGCGAGGTGTAAAGTTTTATTTGTTGTACTTGTCGCATTTTATACTCTTACAGGCAAGATGTCCACTTTTCTTGTCGTTGTCGTCTCGTCTTCTGTACTCATGCATGCAAGGAGTTCAGTTTTGTTGTTGTTGTCGTCTCACCTTTTATACTCGGATGGTCGAGAAGTATGCTTTTGTTGTTTTACTTGTCGCCTTTTATACTCTTACGTGCAAAAAGTCCACTTTTGTTGTTGTTGCTGTCTCACCTTTTATACTCATGCAAGCTAGGAGTCTACTTTATTGTTATTGTTGTCTCACCTTTTACACTGGTGTAGGCAAGGAGTAAGGGGTATGCTTTGCTATCGTCGTATCGCCATTTATACTCGTGCAGTCAAGGTATATCTATTTGTTAATGTTGCCGTCTCGCCTATTATACTCATGTGGGTTAGGTGTCTGCTTTGCTATTGTTGTTGTCCCGCCTTTATACTCGTACGAGCAATGAGCATACTTTTGTTCTTGTACTTTTCGTCTTTTATACTTTTGCGGGCGGGAGCCTGCTTTTGTTGGTTTGGCGCCTCGCCTTTCATACTCATGAGGGCAAAGAGTCTGGTTTTGTTGTTGGTGACGTTTCGCCTTTTATGCTCCGACGGGCGAGGAGTATACTTTTATTGCCGTCCTTATTGCCTTTTAAACTCTTACATGCGAAATGTACGCTTGTGTTGTTGTTGTTGTCCTGTGTTTTATACACCTACAGGCTAGGTGTTTGGTTTGTTCTCATCTAGCATTTTATACTCATTCGGGTAAGGAGTAAGAAGTATGCTTTGCTGTTACTGTCTCGTCTTTTTACTCGTGCTGGCAGAATATGTTTTTGTTACTGTTGTTGCCTTGCCTTTTATGCTCGTGCAGGTTAGGAGCCTAGCTTTCTTATTGTTAACGTCTCGCATTTTATACTCGTGCAGATAAAGAGAATGCTTTGTTGTTACTGTCTTTTCATTTATACCCATGCAGGCTGGGAGTATGCTTTTGTTGTTGTTGCTGTCTAGGCTTTTATCCTTATGCAGGCAAGGAGTACATTTTTGTTGTTGTACCATTCACCTCTTATACTTTTGCGAGCAATGAGTCTACTTCTGTTGTTGTTGCTGTCTCGCTTTTTATCCTTGTACGAGCAAGGAGTATGGTGTTGTTGTTCTTACTGCCTCATATTTTACAATCATGCAGGTGTGATTTTATGTTGTGCTGTTGTCGTCTCGTCTTTTTCACTCGTACGGGGCTGGGAGTATGATTTTGTTGTTCCTGTCGTCTTGCCTTTCATACTCAAGCAGGCGAGGGGTATACTTATGTTGTTGCACTAGTCGCTTTCTATATTCTTGTGGGTAAGCAGTATGCCTTTGTTATTGTTGTCGTCTCGCCTTTTCTACTCGTGCGGGCTAGAAATTTGCTTTGTTGTTGTCGTCGTCTCGGCTTTTACACTTGTACAGGCAAGCAGCATGCTTTGTTGTTGCCGCCTCTCCTTTTATATTCGTGTGGGCAAGTAGTATGCAATGTTGTTGCCATCTCGCATTTCATACTTGCGCAAGCAACGTGTATGCTTTGTTGTTGTCGCGTCTCGCTTTTTATACTCACGCAGGCAAGGTGTCTAGTTTTGTTGTTGTTGCCATTCCCCCTTTTATACTTGCATGTGCAGGGAGGATGCTTTATTGTTGCTGTCTCACCATTTATACTCATGCAGGTAAAGAGCATGCATTGCTATTATCACCTTGCCTTTTGTACTCGTGCGGGCCAAGAGTACGTGTTGTGGTTGTCGTCTTGCTTTTTATACTCTTGAGAGGAAGGAGTATGTTTTGCTATTGTCATCTCACATTTTATACTCGTATGGGCAAGGAGCTTGGCTTTGTTGTTGTGGTTGTCTCCCTTTTATACTCGTGTGGGCAAATAGTATGTTTTGTTGTTGCCATTTTCCTTTTATACTCATGCGGGTAAAGAGTACGCTTTGCTGTTACCACCTCACCTTTTATACTCTTGAGAGTAAAAAATATGCTTTGTTATTGCCCTCTTGCCTTTTATGGTCATGCGGGCAAAGAATATGCATCGCTACTACCGTTTGGCCTTTTATACTCATCTAAGCAGCGAGTATACTTTTACGGTTGTTGTCGTCTCGCCTTTTATACTCGTGCGGAAAAAGAGTATGCGTTGTTGTTGCTGTCTCGCCCTTTATACTCTTGCGAGTAAGGAATCTGATTTTGCTGTTGTTGCCGCCTCACCTTTATACTTGTACAGGCTAGGAGTCAACTTTGTTGTTGTTGCCATCTAGCCTTTTATGCTCACGCGGCCAAGGAATATACTTTTGTTGTTGTACTTTTCGCCTTTTATACTCTTGCGGCCAAGGAGTCTACTTTTGTTGCTCTCACTGTCGTACCCTATATTCCCGCGCGGACAAGCAGTCTGGTTTTTTTGTAGTTATCTTCTCGCCTTTTTATACTCATGTGGATAAGGAGTATGCTTTGCTATTACTGTCTCGCCTTTTTTTTGCTTATGTGAGCAAAGAGTATGCTTTTGTTACTGTTGTCGTCTTGCCTTTTATACTCGTGCAGGCAAGGAGTCTAGTTTTGTTGTTGTTGCCATCTCCCCTTTTATACTCATGCGGGCAAGGAGTATGCATGGCTGTTGTCTTCTCGCCTTTCATACTCTTGTAGGCATAGAGTATGCTTTGCTGCTACCGTCTTGCCTTTTATACTTGTGCGGGCAAGGCGTATGCTCTGGCCTTGCCGCCTCGCCATTTATACTCGTGCGAGTAAGGATTATGCCTCGCTATTGTCATCTCGCCTTTTATCCTCATGTGGACAGTGAGTATGCTTTTGCTGTTGTTGTCATCTCGCCTTTTATACTCGTACAGACAAGAAGTCTAGTTTTGTTGTTGTTGTCGTATCACCTATTATGCTCGTGCGGGCAAGCATGCTTTGTTGTTGTCGTCTCGCCTTTTATATTCTTGTTTGCAATAGGTGTTGACAGAGTTGACAGAGTTGCTGGATGCAGGCCTAATTCAGCCCTCCAAAACGCCATATGGTGCCCTGGTGTTGTTTCAGAGGAAACACTATGGCTCCCTACGGATGTGTGTTGATTACAGGGCTCTGAACATGGTGACGGTAAAGAACAAGTACCATATTCCATTGATAGTGGACATGTTTGACAGGCTAGCGAGAGCCTCATATTTCACCAAGCTGGATCTGCAGTCTGGATATTGGCAAGTCAGGATTGCAGAAGGAGATGAAGGGAAAACCACATGCATCACTCGCTATGGCTCCTACGAATTCTTAGTGATGCCATTCGGTTTGACTAATGCCCCTGCTACTTTCTGTAATTTAATGAATGATGTGTTTCATGACTTCATTGATCATTTTGTGGTTGTATATCTAGATGATATTATTGTGTATAGTGAGTCCTTGGAGGATTACTTGTTCCACCAGAGGTTGGTGTTGCCTAAGTTGAGAGAGCACCAATTATAAGTGAAAAAGGAAAAATGCGAGTTTGCCCGGCAAGAGATTATGTTCCTTGGGCATAGGGTGAGTCAAGGGCAAGTTAAAATGGACGAGAGAAAAGTCCAGGCAATAGTAAAGTGGGAGGCCCGTGCCAAAGTGTCTGAGTTGAGATCCTTTCTTGGTTTGTCTAACTACTACAGGAAGTTTGTGTAGGGTTACTCCAAAAAGGTGGCCCCATTGACAGACTTACTCAAGAAGGATAGACTCTGGAGGTGGACCATAGATTGCCAAGAAGCCTTTGACAAGTTGAAGGCAGCAGTGTCCACGGAACCGGTCCTGAGGCTGCTTGATTTCGAGTTGCCTTTTAGTGTGCTAACTGACGCCTCATATAAAGCCATTGGAGGTGTGTTGGTGCAGGAAAGCCACCCCATTGCCTATGAGAGCCAGAAACTCAATGATGCAGAGCAGCGGTACTCAACCATGAGAAGGAGATGCTGGCAGTGGTGCATTGCCTTCGCACCTGGAGGGTGTATTTGCTAGGTACCCGGTTCGTGGTTCGGACCGACAATGTGGTTAACACATTCTTTTAGACTCAGAAGAAGCTTTATGCACGGCAGGTACAGTGGCAGGAATTCTTGGCTGAGTACATTTTACTTGGGAACACAAGCCAGGAAGGTAAAATAAGGTGGCGGATGCCCTAAGTCGCCGACAAGTGCAAGAGACAGTTGCTGCCCTCACTCAAGTGCAGAGTGACTTGCTAGACAAAATCTAGGAACAGGCCCCACATGATGCCACATATCAGCAAGTGGTACAGCAGGTCAAAGAGGGTGTGGTAAGGCGATACTGGCTCGATAATAATTTATTGCATGTCAAGGGTAATCGTGTATATGTTCCCAATGGTGCAGGCCTTAGAAAGGAGATACTGCGGGAGTCTCATGATTCACAGTGGGCTGGTCATCCTGGCATCGAAAGGATGATGGCCTTGCTGTCCCGTAACTACTACTGGCCAAAGATGGAAGATGACGTCGAAGCATATGTCAAGACGTGCATCACTTGTCAGCAAGACAAGACAGAGTGGCAGAAGGAGGCGGGTTTGTTGCAGCCACCGCCCATTCCTACGAAGCCATGGGTGTCGGTTTCGATGGATTTCATTGGTGGGTTCCCAAAGGTTGATGACATGGGATCTGTCATGGTGGTGGTAGATCAGTTTTCCAAGTATGCGGTGTTTATTCCTGACCCCTCTTCATGTCAAGCGGAGACAGCCGCTGAGCTTTTCTACAAGCAGGTAGTAAAGTACTTTGGGTTGCCCAAAGATATTGTGAGCGATCGGGATCCTCGTTTCACTAGTAGGTTCTAGATGTCATTGTTCAACATGATGGGTTCAGAATTGAAATTCTCCACTGCCAACCATCCTCAGACTGATGGCCAGACGGAGCGGATCAATGGCCTACTTGAGGAATATCTTCGACATTACGTGACGGCAAGCCAGCGGAATTGGCTTGAGTTGTTGGATTTGGCCTAATTTTGCTACAATCTTCATAAGTCCTCTTCCATAGGTATGGGTCCCTTTGAGCTAGCTATATGTGACAACAGCCCCTTACTGCTAATGATGTGGCTAGGACTAGCTCTGGAGGGGAATGTCCGGCAAGAGCAGCTAGTGGAGGCCCAATATAGCTTGGTCAAGGAGCCAGGCGGATGAAAAAGTATGCGGAACGAGGAAGGATGGACGTGGAGTTCCAAATTGGGGACAAGGTGTTCCTGAAACTTACTCCCCAAATTTGGAAGAAGATCAACAACAAGATAGTGCATCGTGGGCTGGTTCCAAAGTATGACGATCCCTTCATAGTGGTGAAGAAAGTTGGCAATGTTGCATACAGGTTGCAACTCCTAGAAAGGTTGAAGGTGCATCCAACCATCCACTTGAGTTTCTTGAAGCCCTTCCACGAGGAAGCGAGCGATGAGCCTCCAAGGAAACAAGCACGACGTGCTCCCTCTACAATCAGAATTGAGTTCCAATGTGAAGTGGAGAGAATTCTAGACCACCGAATGCAGGGACAAAGTTAGAAGAACATGCGGGTTGAGTACCTAGTTAAGTGGAAGAATGCCCCAGATAGTGAGGCGAGCTGGGAAAAAGATGTGACTCTATGACAGTTTGAGAAGCAGGTGGAAGACTACCTATCAACCTTACCAACAAGGACGTTGGCTTCAACAGGTGGGGGTGGTTTGTTAGCCCCATGAACACTTGGCATGCAGGAGTTGGTGGCACCTTGTGCCAATTCCTAGCATGGGACTTTGGAGTGGCTGGGCACTCCCTGAAGCAAGGTGAAAGCTGAGAGGGTCAGCGTAGGCAAGGGCCTACATACGGGTCCCTGTGTGGACCAAGACTTAGATTGGACAAATGATGCTGGGCTACATGTTCGTGGGTTCCATTAGATGGGCCATGGGCTTGGGCCAAGAGGCCCAAAACACAGGTCTAGGTCTTGGCCAAGTCTGCATGGCACAGCATGGCACTGCGTGGCACCGAGTCTCCGACATGTGGAACGTTGGGATGTTCGGGTGTGGCTCTATCTGTATATGCTCTTTTGTCTCTTTTGAGTGCGTGAGTTGTCTGCCTACATATAAAGTTCCATTGTGCACTCCTTGTGTGTGTACGGTTGGCTGAGACTAAGTGTGACCTAGTGCCATCACAAAGCAAAATTTTGGGTGAGAAAATTAGCTGTCACCCCATGAACACTTGGCATGCAGGAGTTGGCGGCACCTTGCGCCAAATCCTAGCATGGGACTTTGGACTGGTTGGGCACTCCTTGAAGCAAGGTGAAAGCTGAGAGGGTGAGCGCAGGCATGGGCCTACATGCAGGTCCCAGTGTGGACCAAGACTTGGGTTGGACACAGGACATTGGGAGGACAGCGTGTGCACGGGGCAGGCCCGATGCGCAGCCCACTGCTCCGCGCGCTGGAAGGACTGCTCGCACGCGAAGCAGGCCCGACGCGCACCGCGCTGCGCGTGCGCCCTAGGAGGACTGCCCATTCTCGCGGCCGGCCTAACGCGCAGTCTGCTGGGAGGACTACGCGTGCCCTTGGCGGGCTGCAAATGCGCTCGGTAGGCCCGACGCCCAGAACGCGGTGCACGCGCGCTGGCCCACGCAGTGCGCTGCTCCCCCAAGCCCGCCACGAGCGCTACTGGCCAAACGAGCCGTGCGCAGGCCGAATGAGTAGCCCGCGGCGTGCGCACTGCTAGCCTTACGAGAAGCCCGCTGTTCCCCAAGCCCACCGTACTCGCTGCTAGCCAGACGAGAAGTTCGCTGCTCCCCCAGCCCACCACGTGCGTTGCTGGCCAGACGGGCAGCACGCTGCGCGCGCGCCCACGGCTTCCCCAGCCCGCAGCGTGCCCTGCTGGCAAGACGAGCGCGTGCGCTGCTCCCCCAGCTCGCCGCGCTCGCTGCTGGCCGGACAAGCAGCGGGCTGCTCCCCCTAGGACGGCATGGATGCTCATGGCCAGACGTGCAACCCACTGCCCTTGCATGCTGCCCCCTTAAGCCCGCTGCGCGCGCGCTTCTTCCCCCTGCCCGCTCCGCAACGCTGCTGCCCCCACCGCACTGCTGGCCAGCCGAGCAGCCTGCTGCTGGCCCAACAAGGAGCTCACTACGAGCACTGCTGGGCGTATGAGCAGCACGCCGCGCGCGCGCTGCTGTCCCCAGCCCACTCTGCGCGCTGCTCTCCTAGTTACTGCCCCAAGGCACCGCTGCTGGGCGACGAGCGGCAAGGTACGAACGCAATATGTTTCTTCCTGCACGTGCGCTGTCGTCCTGACGAACTGCACGCTGCTAGCCTCCCTCCTTCCTCGAGTGCCTTCCTAGCATTTTGTTAATCTTCCTCGCGAGCAGCAACGTGTGCAGA
>JADCRB010000066.1:2294300-2314346 GCA_021464245.1 Carallia brachiata
CCACAGGGCTAATTCTCTTGCCCAAAATTTTGCGTTGTGATGGCACTAAGTCACAGTTAGTCTCAACCAACCGCACACACAACGATTTGCACAATGGAACTTTATAAGTAAGGTACACAACACACACACTCACAAGAGACACAAGAGCACATACGGGAACCTTTCCTAACCTTTTATTACTTCACTCAATTAATACAAAGGAACGATCACCGAAACTCTCAACAGTGCTTCACTCTTTATCTTTGAGTGATTTCTCTTTCGCTGAGTACAAATGACAACCCATATGGTCTATACATAGCTGACACCCCCAGCTATCTAGGGCTTGGAGATAAACATTATCTCCCCACGATCTCTATCGTGGCTGATAATCCTCATCTTCCCATGATCTCATCCATGACTTGATCCTGACAAGCCTTATCTCTCACGATCATCCATCACTTGATCTTCGATAAGCCTTATCTACCCACGATCCTTTGCCTAGCGCGATTTGATGAGCATTTTCCTGATGCTCGACCAACCGAATAAATTCACACCTGCACGTCCCCACGTTCCACACGTCGTAGGAGACTCGGTGCCATACAGTGCCATGCTATGCCATGCAGTGCCATACAGACTTGGCCAAGACCCAGTCTCGTGTTTTGGGCCTCTTGACCCAAGCCCATGGCCCATCTGACGGAACCCACGAACATGTAGCCCATCATCCAACCCAAGTCTTGGTCCACACTGGGACCTGCATGTAGGCCAGTGCCTACGCTAACCCTCTCAGTTTTTACCTTGCCTTATGGAGTGCCCAGCCACTCCAAAGTCCCATGCTAGGAATTGACGCAAGGTGCCGCCAACTCCCGCTTGCCAAGTGTTCAAGGGGCTAACAAACCACCCCCTTGTTGAAGCCAGCGTCCTCGTTGGCAAGGTTGATAGGTAGTCTTCCACCTGCTTCTCGAACTGCCATAGAGTCACATCTCTTTCCCAACTCGCCTCACTGTCTGGGGCATTCTTCCACTTGACCAAGTACGCAACCCGCCTGTTCTTCTTACTTTGTCCCTGCGTTCAGTGGTCTAGAATTCACACCACTTCACACTGGAACTCAGTTTTAATTGTAGGGGAACCACGTCGTGCTTGTTTTCTTGGAGGCTCATCGCTCACTTCATCGTGGAAGGGCTTCAAGAAACTCACGTGGAAGATTCGATGCAGCTTGAACCTTTCTAGAAGTTGCAACCTGCATGAAACATTGCCAACTTTCTTCACCACTATGAAGGGACCGTCATACTTTAGAACCGGCCCACGATGCACTGTCTTGCTGCTAATCCTTTTCCAAATTTGGGGAGTAAGTTTCAGCAACACCTTGTCCCCAACTTGGAACTGCACGTCCGTCCTTCCTCGGTCCACATACTTTTTCATCCGCCTGGCTGCCTTGTCCAAGCTATCCTGGGCCTCCTCTAGCCGCTCTTGCTTATAACGGGCAAACTGGTGTGCTGCTAGACATCTCCCTCCTAAGCTAGTCCTGGCCACATCGCTTGGAGTAAGGGGCTGTTGCCCCATAGCTAGCTGAAAGGGACTCATACCTATGGAAGAGGACTTGTGAAGATTGTAGCAAAATTGGGCCGAATCCAACAAGTCAAGCCAATTCCTCTGGCTCGCAGTCACATAATGCCGAAGATATTCCTCTAGTAAGCCATTGATCCGCTCCGTCTGGCCATCAGTCTGAGGATGGTTGGTAGTAGAGAATTTCAATTCTGAACCCATCATGTTGAACAATGACGTCCAGAACCTGCCAGTGAAACGAGGATCTCGATCGCTCACAATATCTTCAGGCAACCCAAAGTACTTTACTACCTGCTTGTAGAAAAGCTCAGCGGCTATCTCCGCATGACATGAAGAGGGGGCAGGAATAAGCACCGCATACTTGGAAAACTGATCCACCACCACCATGACAGATCCCATGCCATCAATCTTCGGGAATTCGCTAATGAAATCCATCGAATGCGACACCCATGGCTTCGTAGCAATGGGTAACGACTGCAACAAACCTGCCTCTTTCTACCGCTCTGTCTTGTCCTTCTGACAAGTGATGCATGTCTTGACATATGCCTCGACGTCGTCTTCCATCTTTGGCTAGTAGTAGTTGCGGGACAACAAGGCCATCATCCTTTCGACACCAGGATCACCAGCCCACTGTGAATCATGAGACTCCCACAGTATCTCCTTCCTAAGGCCTGCACCACTGGGAACATATACATGATTACCCTTGGCATGCAATAAATTATTATCGGGCCAGTATCGCCTTACCACACCCTCTTTGACCTACTGTATCACTTGCTGATATGTGCCATCATGTGGGGCCTGATCCCTGATTTTGTCTAGGAAGTCACTCTACACCTGAGTGAGGGCAGCAACCGTCTCTTGCACTTGTCAGCGACTTAAGGCATCTGCCACTTGATTTTGCCTTCCTGGCTTGTGTTCCCAAGTAAAATCGTACTCAGCCAAGAACTCCTGCCACCACGCATGTCATGCAGAAAGCTTCTTCTGAGTCTGAAAGAATGTGTTAGCCACATTGTCGGTCGAACCACGAACCTGGTACCCAGCAAATACACCCTCCATGTGCGAACGCAATGCACCACTGCCAGCATCTCCTTCTCATGGGCTGAGTACCGCTGTTCTTTATCATTGAGTTTTCGGCTCTCATAGGCAATAGGTTGGCCTTCCTGCACCAACACACTTCCAATGGCTTTGTCTGAGGCATCAGTTAGCACATTCAAAGGCAACTCGAAATCAGACAGCCTCAGGACCGGCTCCGTGGACACCGCTGCCTTCAATTTGTCAAAGGCTTCTTGGCAATCTGTGGTCCACCTCCAAGGTCTATCCTTCTTGAGTAAGTCTGTCAATGCGGTTACCTTTTTGCAGTAACCCTGCACGAATTTCATGTAATAATTAGACAAACGAAGAAAGGATCTCAACTCAAACACTTTGGTAGGGGCCTCTCACTCCATTATTGCCTGGACTTTTCTCTTGTCCATTTTAACTTGCCCTCGACTCACCCTATGCCCAAGGAACATAATCTCTCGACTCGACTCAACCTCAGGTGGGACAAGTGATCCTCCAATGACTCACTATACACAACAATATCATCCAGATATACTACCTCAAAATGATGAATGAAGTCATGAAATACGTCATTCATTAAATTACAGAAAGTAGCAGGGATGTTAGTCAAACGAATGGCATCACCATGAATTCGTAGGAGCCATAGCGAGTGATGCACGTGGTTTTCTCCTCATCTCCTTCTGTAATCCTGACTTGCCAATATCTAGTCCGCAAATCCAGCGTGGTGAATATGAGGCTCTCACCAGCCTATCAAACAAGTCCGCTATCAACGGTATAGGGTACTTGTTCTTCCCCGTCACCTTATTTTGAGCCCTGTAATCAGCACACATCCGCAAGGAGCCATCGTGTTTCCTTTGAAACAACACCGGGGCACCATATAGCGCTTTGGAGGGCTGAATTAAGACTGCATCCAGCAACTTCGTCAATTGCTTCCTCAGTTCTGCCAATTCTAGCGGACTCATGCAATATGGGGCTTGTGCTGGTGGTTTGGAATTGGGCACCAAATCAATCTTGTGGTCAGTGGCACGCCTTGGCGGAGGACACTTGGGAAGTTTAGGAGGCATCACGTCAGTGAACTTTCCCAATAGATCTGCTACACTGTCAGGCACCTCTGCAACAATACCTTATTTGATCTCTATCAAAGCCGCAAGGTAGGTGGGTTCTCCCTTCTTCAGCCCATGCTTCACCTGCAAAGCTGATAGCATACCACCTGACTTCCCACCAATATAGGAAGAGGGAGTGAACGTTCCAGCAATGAAACATGGATGATCCTCATGCATGATCATGAGACCACCCAAGTGAGGCAACAGAACAACTTTTGCGCTCACAAAGAAATCAACTCCCAGTATGATATCAAAATTATCTAACGGAACCACAATGAAGTTAAGAATATCAGACCAATTGCCCATAGCTACCTGTACTCCTAATGCCGTGCCAAGCACTTCCCGAGCTACCGAGTTGACGGTCTTCATTCGACTCCTGGTCTTAGTGACTTTCAGACCCAATGACTCTACCATACTCTCAGGAACAAAGTTGTGGGTTACACCAGTTCGGCCATTGCCATCAACTCTTTATTACTGAGCCTGATCTTCACATACATCAAGCTGGATTGTGGGGCACGTCCAACTTGCACAGCACTCACCAACTGCAGAGGATTGACACGAGAGGGGCCAACATCATCCGAGAGGCCACTCTCCTCAGCAACTATGGCACTTAACTTCTCCTGCCTGGGGCACTTCTTAGCCCTGTGTGGTCCATTACATATGTAACAACCCGAGTTATGTTTTCCTTTACCTTGTTCTTGGTAAACGGCTTTGCCTTTATCTTTGCCTCCACCGTTGTGCTTATCCTTCTTGCCTCCCTTCTTCTTCTTGCCCTTTTCCTTAGGCTGCTTCCCAGCATCAGAATCAAGAGACTTGTTGATCCAAAAATCAACTAAATCATCAGCCGCAGCCATTGTTGAAGGAAGGTCCTTCAGACCTTGCCTTCTAAGCTCGAGTTGAGACCAAGGTTGAAGATCGGATAGGAAGTTGAAAATCTTGTCCTCATCCGACATGTTGTGGATGTCAGCATCAAAGAACTGAATTCCTTCATGTAGTAACGCACTGTACCACTCTTCTTCAACTTCTTCAAGGATTCCCTCGCAACCCATGACATGTTGCAGGGTAAGAACTAGTCCTTCAGCTCCTTCTTTAGGCTCTCCCACGTCTCAATCTTAGGCCTGTCCGCACTTGCATCGTCATCCAACTGAGTCCTCCACCACAGCTCGGTATCCTTGGCTAGATACATGCTGGTCAAATTGACCTTCTCGTCGTCTGGCACTCGAGCAGCTTTGAAGTACTGCTCCATATCCCACATAAAATTCTCGATCTCTTTGAAGTACAACTCACACACTCAAAAGAGACACAAGAGCATATACGGGAACCTTTCCCAACCTTTTATTACTTAACTCAAGTAACACAAAGGGACAATCACTTGAACTCTCAACAGTGTTTCACTCTTTCTCTCTGAGTGATTTCTCTTTCATTGAGTATAATTGACAACCCATAGGGTATATAAATAGCTGACACCCCCAGCTGTCTAGAACTTGGAGATAAACATTATCTCCCCACGATCTCTATCGTGGCTGATAATCCTCATTTTCCCACGAACTCATCCATGGCTTGATCCTGATAAGCCTTTTCTCCCACGATCATCCATCACTTGATCTCAATAAGCCTTATCTACCCACGATCCTTTGCCATGCACGATCTAATGAGCATTGTCCTGATGCTCAGCCAACCGGATAAAGCCACACCTGAACGTCCCCACGTTCCACACGTCGTAGGAGACTCGGTGCCATGCAGTGCCATGCAGACTTGGCCAAGACCCAGTCTCGTGTTTTGGGCCTCTTGGCCCAAGCCCATGACCCATCTGATGGAGCCCACAAACATGTAGCCCATCATCCTTTGTCCAACCCAAGTCTTGGTCTACACTGGGACCCGCATGTAGGTCCGTACCTGCGCTGACCCTCTCAGTTTTCACCTTGCCTTAGGGAGTGCCTAGCCACTCCAACGTCCCATGCTAGAAATTGGCGTAAGGTGCCACCAACTTCCGAATGCTAAGTATTCAAGGAGCTAACAAACCAACCCCACCTATTAAAGCCAGCGTCCTTGTTGGTAGGGTTGATAGGTAGTCTTCCACCTACTTCTCGAACTGTCATAGAGTCACATCTCTTTCCCAACTTGTTTCACTGTCTGGGGCATTCTTCCAGTTGACCAAGTACCCAACCTACCTATTCTTCTTACTTTGTCCCTGTGTTTGGTGGTCTAGAAATCTTTCCACTTCACACTGGAACTCAGTTCTGATTGTAGGGGGAGCACGTCGTGTTTGTTCTTTGGAGGCTAATCGCCTGCTACCTCGTAGAAGGGCTTCAAGAAACTCACGTGGAAGGTTGGATGAACCTTCAATCTATATGCAACATTGCCAACTTTCTTCACCACTGTGAAGGGACCGTCATACTTTGGAACCAGCCCACGATGCACTGTCTTGTTGTTGATCTTCTTTCAAATTTTGGGAGTAAGTTTTAGCAATACCTTATCCCCAACTTGGAACTGCACATCCCTCCTTCCTCGGTCTGCATACTTTTTCATCCTCCTGGCTGCCTTGTCCAAGCTATCCTGGGCCTCCTCTAGCCGCTCTTGCTTAGAACGGGCAAACCAGTGCGCTGCCGCACATCTCCCTCCTAAGCTAGTCCTGGCCACATCGTTAGAAGTAAGGGGTTGTTGCCCCATAGCTAGCTCAAAGGGACTCATACCTGTGGAAGAGGACTTATGAAGATTGTAGCAAAATTGGGCCGAATCCAACAACTCAAGTCAATTCCTCTGGCTTGCCGTCACGTAATGCCGAAGCTATTCCTCAAGTAGGCCATTGATCCGCTCTGTCTGGCCATCAGTCTGAGGATGGTTGGCAGTAGAGAGTTTCAATTCTAAACCCATCATGTTGAACAATGACGTCCAGAACCTACCAGTGAAACGAGGATCCTGATCGCTCACAATATCTTCAGGCAACCCAAAGTACTTTACTACCTGCTTGTAGAAAAGCTCAGCAGCTGTCTCCGCTTGACATGAAGAGGGGGTAGGAAAAAACATCGCATACTTGGAAAACCAATCTACCACCACCATGACAGATCATCCCATCAATCTTCAGGAATTCGCCAATGAAATCCATCGAAACCGACACCCATGGCTTCGAAGGAATGGGTAGCTGCTGCAACAAACCCGCCTCCTTCTGCCGCTCTATCTTGTCCTACTGACAAGTGATGCACGTTTTGACATATGCCTCGACGTCATCATCCATCTTTGGCCAGTAGTAGTTGCGGGACAGCAAGGACATCATCCTTTCGACGCCAGGATGACCAGCCCACAATGAATCATGAGACTCCCACAGTATCTCCCTCCTAAAGCCTGCATCACTGGGAACATATACACGATTACCCTTGGCATGCAATAAATCATTATCAAGCAAGTATCGGCTTACCACACCCTGCCTGACTTGCTGTACCACTTAAGGATATGTGGCATCATGTGGGGCCTGATCCCTGATTTTGTCTAGCAAGTCACTCACACTTGAGTGAGGGTAGCAACTGTCTCTTGCACTTGTCGGCGACTTAGGGCATCTGCCACCTGATTTTGCCTTCCTGGCTTGTGTTCCCAAGTAAAATCGTACTCAGCCAAGAACTCCTGCCACCGTGCCTGCCGTACAAAAAGCTTCTTCTGAGTCTAAAAGAATGTGTTAGTCACATTGTCGGCCCGAACCACGAATCTAGTACCCAGAAAATACACCCTCTATGGTCGAAGGCAATACACCACTACCAGCATCTCCTTCTCATGGGCTGAGTACCGCTGCTCTGTATCATTGAGTTTCTGACTCTCATAGGCAATGGGGTGGCCTTCCTGCACCAACACACCTCCAATGGCTTTGTCTGAGGTATCAATTAGCACACTGAAAGGCAACTCAAAAAAAGGCGGCCTCAGGACCAGCTCTTGGACACCGCTTCCTTCAACTTGTCAAAGGCTTCTTGGCAATCTATGGTCTACCTCCAGGGTCTATCCTTCTTGAGTAAGTCTGTCAATGGGGCAACCTTTTTGGAGTAACCCTGCACAAACTTCCTAAAGTACTTAGACAAACCAAGAAAGAATCTCAACTCAGACACTTTGGTAGGGGCTCCACTCCACTATTGCCTAGACTTTTCTCTCGTCCATTTTAACCTGCTCTCAACTCACCCTATGGCCAAGGAACATAATCTCTCACTGGGCAAACTTGCATTTTTCCTTTTTAACATGTAAGGGTTTTCTCTCAACCTAGACAACACCAACCTTAGGTGGGACAAGTGATCTTCCAAGGACTCACTATACACAACAATATCTTCCAAATATACAACCACAAAATGATCAATGAAGTCATGAAACACATCATTCATTAAATTATAAAAAGTAACAGGGGCGTTAGTCAAACCAAATGGCGTCACCAAGAATTCGTAGGAGCCATAGCGAGTGATGCACGTGGTTTTCTCGTCATCTCCTTCTGCAATCCTGACTTGCCAATATCCAGACCGCAGATCTAGATTGGTGAAATATGAGGCTCTCGCTAGCCTGTCAAACAAGTCTGCGATCAATAGAATAGGGTACTTATTCTTTACGGTCACCTTGTTCAAAGCCCTGTAATCAACACACACCCGTAGGAAGCCACCGTGCTTCCTCTGAAACAACACTGGGGCACCATATGGCGCTTTGGAGGGCTAAATTAGGCCTGCATCCAGCAACTCCGTCAACTGCTTCCTCAATTTTGCAAACTATAGCGAACTCATGCGATATGGGGCTTATGCTGGTGGTTTGGAACTAGGCAGCAAATCGATCTTGTGGTCAGTGGCACGCCTCGGGGGAAGACACTTAGGGAGTTCAGGAGGCATCACGTCAGTGAAATCTCCCAACAGATCTGCCACACTGTCAGGCACCTCCACAACAATACCTTCTTTGATCTCCATCAAAGCCGCAAGGTAGGTGACTTCTCTTTTCTTCAGCCCATGCTTTACCTGCATAGTTGACAGCATACCACCCGACTTCCCACCAATACTAGAAGAGGGAGTGAACATTCCAAAAACAAAACATGGATGATCCTCATGCATGATCATGACACCACCCAAGTGAGACAACCGAGCAACTTTTGCGCTCACAAAGAAATCAACCCCCAGTATGATATCAAAATCATCTAACGAAACCTCAGTGAAGTTAAGCTTACCAGACCAATTGCCCATAGTTACCTCCACTCCCAGTGTCGTGCAAAGCACCTCCCGAGCTGCTGAGTTGACTGCCTTCATTCGACTCCCGGTCTTGGTGACTTTCAGACCCAGTGACTCCACTATTCTTTCAGCAACAAAGTTGTGGGTAGCACTCGTGTCAGCCATTGTGATAAACTCTTTATTACTGAGCCCGATCTTCACATACATCAAGCCAGATTGTGGGGCACGTCCAGCTTGCACAGCACTCACCAACTGTAGAGGATTGACACGAGAGGGGCCAACATCATCCGAGAGGCCACTCTCCTCAGCAACTATGGCACTTAACTTCTCCTGCTTCGGGCACTCCTTAACCCTGTGTGGTCCATTACAAATGAAACATCCCAAGTTAGTTTTGCCTTTACCTTGTTCTTGGTAGATGGCTTTCCCTTTATCCTTGCCGCCACCGTTGTGCTTATCCTTCTTGCCTTCTTCTTCTTGCCCTTGTCTTTTGGCTACTTCCCAGCATCAGAATCAGGAGACTTGTTGATCCAAAAATCAACTAAACCATTAGTCGCAGCCATCGTTGAAGGAAGGTCCTTCACACATTGCCTTCTAAGCTCGAGTTGAGCCCAGCGTTGAAGACCGGATAGGAAGTTGAAAAGCTTGTCCTCATCCGACATGTTTCGGATGTCAAGCATCAAAGAATTGAATTCCTTCACGTAGTCACGCACTGTGCCACTCTGCTTCAACTTCTTTAGGAACTCCCTCGCAACCCATGACGTGTTGCAGGGCAAAAATTGGTCCTTCAATTCCTTCTTTAGGCTCTCCCACGTCTCGATCTTAGGCCTGCCCGCACTTGCATCGTCATCCAATCGAGTCTGCCATCACATCTTGGCATCCTTGGCCAAATACATGCTGGTCAGATTGACCTTCTCGTCGTCTGGCACTCAGGCAGCTTTGAAGTACTGCTCCATATCCCACAGAAAGTTCTCGATCTCTTTGGCATCCCTCGCTCCCTCGAAGTCTTTAGGCTCCAACACCTTCATCTTGGTCGAGCCCTCCACAACACCTCCGCTTGGTTGAGAGGGTACAACCTCCTTGAGGATGGCTATCTCTGCTTCCATCTCATCAAGCCAAAAAGCTGTATTCGTAAAGGCCACCACCTCATGTTGCCACTGTAGATCGATTATGTACTACTTATGGAGCGCCAACGTCGGGAACACGGTGAAATTTGCATCCTCCGGAAGTTCACTGAGTACCTCAAAGAGTTTGGCTACGCTCTCACGTATAGCATCAAGACCCAAACCACCTACCATTGGTTGAACCTTTTTGCTCTGATACCAGCTGTCACAGGGCTAATTTTCTCACCCAAAATTTCTCCTTGTGATGGCACTAAATCACACTTAGTCTCAGCAAACCGCACACACAATGATTTGCACAATAGAACTTTGTAAGTAGGCACACAACTCACACTCTCAAAAGAGGCACAAGAGCATATACGGGAACCTTACCCAACCTTTTATTACTTAACTGAAGTAACACAAAGAAAAATCACTTGAACTCTCAACAGTGTCTCACTCTTTCTCTGAGTGATTTCTCTTTCACTGAGTACAAATGACAACCCATAGGGTCTATATATAGCTGACATCCCCAGCTATCTAGGTCTTGGAGATAAACATTATCTCCCCATGATCTCTATCGTGGCTGATAACCCTCATCTTCCCACGTTCTCATCCATGGCTTGATCCTGATAAGCCTTATCTCCCACGATCATCCATCACTTGATCTTGATAAGCCTTATCTGCCCACGATCCTTTGCCATGCACGATTTGATGAGCATTATCTCAATGCTCGGCCAACCGGATAGAGCAACACCCGAACGTCCCCACGTTCTCACGTCCTAGGAGACTCGGTGCCACGCAGTGCCATCCAGTGCCATGCAGACTTTGCCAAGACCTAATCTTGTGTTTTGGGCCCCTTGGCCCAAGCCCATGACCCATCTGATGGAGCCCACGAACATGTGGCCCAGCATCCTTTGTCCAATCCAAGTCTTGGTTCACATTGGGACCCGCATGTCGGCCCATGCCTAAGCTAACCCTCTCAGCTTTCACATTGCCTTAGGGAGTGCCCAGCCACTCTAATGTCCCATGCTAGGAATTGGCACAAGGTGGCACCATCTCCCGCATGGTAAGTGTTCAAGGGGCTAACAGTAGGCCTCTATCCTACCATCGAAAGTTGATAGGGTAGAAATTTGAATGATCCGTCGCCAGCACGTTGGCCGTGCGATTTGTCAAGTTATCATGAATCATCAGAGCAATGGGCAGGAGCCAGCATCGACCTTTTATCTAATAAATGCATCCCTTCCAGAAGTCAGGGTTTGTTGGACTTATTAGCTCTAGAATTACTATGGTTATCTGAGTAGCAGGTATCATCCAAGTCTAGTTTTGTTGTTGTTGCTGTCTGGCCTTTTATACTCCGGTGGATAAGGGACATGCTTTGTTATTGTCGTCTCACCTTTTATACTCTTCCGGGCAAGGAGTATGCTTTGTTGTTGTCGTCTCACTTCTTATACTCATGCGTGCAAGGAGTATGCTTTTGTTGTTGTTGCCATCTCCCTTGTTATACTCGCATGGGCAAGGAGTCTGCTTCCATTGTAGTTGTCCTCTTGCCTTTTGTGCTTGGTTGGGTAAGGGCTATAGTTTTCTTGTTGTACTTGCAGTCTTTACACTCTTGCGGGCAAGGAGCTTGCTTTTGTTGTCGTTGTCATCTCGCCTTTTATACTCGTGTGGTCTAATCTTTTATACTCGCATGGGCAAGGAGTTTGGTTTTGTTGTTGTTGCTGTATCGGCTTTTACACTCGTGCATGTAAGGTGCATGCTTTGTTGTTGTTGTCTCGGCTTTTATACTCTTGTTGGCAAGGTGTATGCTTTGCTGTTGCCGTCTCACCTTTTATACCCATGCGTGCAAGGAGTATACTCTTGTTGTTGTTGCCGTCTCACCTTTTATACCCACATGGATAGGGAGCCTGCTTTTGTTGTAGTTGTCCTCTCACCTTTTATACTCGGTCGGGTAAGGAGTATACTTTTGTTGTTGTACTTATCCTCTTTTATACTATTATGGGCAAGGAGTCTGTTTTTGTTGTTGTTGTCGTCTTGCCTCTTATACTCATAGGCTAGGTGTCTGCTTTGCTGTTGTTGCTGTCTCGCCTTTTATACTAGTGCAGGCAAAGAGCATGCTTTTGTTGTTGTACTTTTTGCCTTTTATACTCTTACAGGCAAGGAGTCTGCTTTTGTTGTTATTATTGTCTCCCCTTATGTACCCATGCAGGCAGGGCGTTTGGTTTTGTTGTTGCTATCATCTTGTCTTTTACACTCGTGCAGGTAAAGAGTGTACAATTGTTGTTGTAGTTCTTGGTTTTTATGCTCTTGCAGGCAAAGAGTCTGGTTTGGTTATTGTTGTCGTCTCGCCTTTTATACTCATTCGGGCAAAGAGTATGCTTTGCTATTGTCGTGTTGCCTTTTATATTCTTGTTGGCAGCGAGTATACATTTATTATTGTTGTAGTCTTGCCTTTCATACTCGTATGAGTAAGAAGCCTGTTTTTGTTGTTGTTAATGTGTTGCCTTTTATTCTCGTGCAGGCAAGCAACATGCTTTGTTATTGTCGTCTTGCTGTTTATACCCATGCGGGCAAGGAGTATGCTTTGTTGTTGCTGTCTTGCCTTTTATACTCTTGTAGGAAAGGAGTCTGCTTTTGTTGTTGTTGATGTCTAGCCTTTAAATTCATGCGGGCTAGGAGTCGGTTTTGTTGTGGTTACCGTCTCTCCTTTTATAGTCATGTAGGCAAGGAGTATACTTTAGTTGTTTTACTTTTTGCCTTTTAAACTCTTGCAGGCAAAGAGTCTACTTTTACTGCAATTGCTGTCTCGACTTTTATGCTCAGGCAAGCAACAAGTCTGGTTTTGTTGTTCTACTTGTTGCCTTTTTTACTCTTGCGGGCAAGGAGTTTGTTTTGTTGTTGCTGCCGTCGCGCCTTTTACACTCGTGGGGGTTAGGAGTCTACTTTGCTGTTGTTATCACCTCGCCTTTTATACTCATGTGGGCATTGAGTATGCTTTTGTTGTTGGACATTTTGCCTTTTATACTCTTGCGGGCAAAGAGTATACTTTTGTTGTTGTTGCTATCTTGCCTTTTATACTCATGCAGGCAACAATATTAGATTTGTTGTTGTTACCGACTAGCTTTTTATACTCATGCGAGCAAGGAGTATGCTTTGTCCTTGCCGTCTCGCCTTTTATTCTTGCGCGCGCAAGGAGTATGCTTTTGTTGTTGTTGTCGCCTCTCCTTTTATACTCGCATGGCCAAGGAGTCTACTTTTGTTGTAGTTGTCCTCTTGCCTTTTATACTCATACAGCTAAAGCGTATGCTTTGCTGTTGTCATTTCACCTTTTATACTCGTGCGAGCAAGGAGTATGCTGTTGTTGTTGCCGTCACGCTTTTACACCTGTGTGGGTAAGGGGTCAGGTTTTGCTGTTGTTGCCATCTTGCCTTTCATATTTGTTCAGGCTAGAAGCATGCTTTGTTGCTGCTGTCTTGCATTTTACACTCGTGTGTGTAAGGAGTTCGCTTTGTTGTTTCCGTCTTGCCGTTTATACTCATGAGTGCAAGGAGTATGCTTTGTTGTTGTCGTCCTGCCTTGCATACTCTTGTGGGTAAGGAGTCTGCTTCTGTTGTTGTTGCCGACTTTGTCTTTTATACTCGTGAGAGTTAGGCGTTCGCTTTGCTGTTACTACCGTCTACCATTTTATACTCATATAGGCAAGGAGTATACATTTACTTTTTTGCTTTTCGCCTTTTATTCCTGCGCACAAGGAGTCTACTTTTGCTATTGTTACTGTCTCACATTTTCTACTCGTGCAGGCTGGCAGCCTACTTTGCTATTGTCACCGTCTCGCCTTTTATGCTCATTTAGGCACAGATTATACTTTTATTTTTGTATTTTTTGCTTTTATAATCTTGCGAGCAAGGAGTCTACTTTGACTGTTATTGCCATCTCATTTTTATACTCGTACGGGCAAGCAGCAACCTTTGTTCTTACCGTCTCAGCATTTATACTCCAGCAAGCAAGGAGTACGCTTTGTTGTCAAGGCCTTGCCTTTTATACACTTGTGGGTAAAGAGTCTGCTTTTGTTGTTGCTGTCATCTCGCCTTCTATACTCATGAGGACTAGGCGCCTGCTTTGCTATGATTATCGTCTTGCCATTTATACTCATGTGGGCGAGAAGTATGCTTTCATTTTTGTGCTTTTTGCCTTTTATATTATTGTAGGCAAAGAGTCTACTTTTATTGTTGTTGTCGCCTCTCCTTTTACACTCATACAGGCAAGGAGTCTAGTCTTGTTGTTGTTGCTGTCTTGCCTTTTACACTCGTACGGATAAGCAGCATATTTTGTTGTTGCCATCTCACATTTTATACTCGTGCGAGTAAGGACGATGCTTTGTTGCTGTCGTCTCGTCTTTTATACTCGTGCGAGCAAGGAGTATGCTTTGTTGCCACCTCCCCTTTTATGCTCGTGTGGGCAAGGTGTCTGGATTTGTTGTTGCTGCCGTCTCATTTTTTATACTCACGCGGGCAAGGGGTATGCTTTTTTATTGTTATCTCTCCTTTCATACTCGTGCTGGCAGGGAGTATGCATTTGTTGATGTTGCCTTCTCGCCTTTTATACTGATACAGGCAAGGAGTCTGGCTTTGTTGTTGTTGCAGTGTCTCCTTTTATTCTCACGAGGGCAAGCAGCATGCCTTGTTGTTGAGGTGTCGCCTTTTATACTTGTGTAGCGAAGGAGTCTACCTTTGTTGTTGCTGGCATTTAGCCTTTTAAGTCATGCAGGCAAGGAGTCTGCTTTTCTGTTGTTACTGTGTTGCCTTTTCTACTCGTGCAGGCAAGGAGTACACTTTTGTTATAGTGCTTTTCGCCTTTTATACTCTTGCAGGCAAAAAATATACTCTTGCTGGTGCTGACAAGACTTTTATACTCGTGCAAGCAAGGAGTATGCTTTTGTTGTTGTTGTCGTCTCGCCTTTTATACTCGTACGGGCAAGGAGTCTAGTTTTGTTATTGTTGCTGGCTCGCCTTTTATACTCGTGCGGGCAATGAGCATGCTTTGTTGTTGTTTTCCTTCCTTTTATGCTCATACGAGCAAGGAATATGGTTTGTTGTTGACTTCTTACCTTTTATACTCGTGCGGGCAAGTAGTATGCTTTTGTTGTTGCTGTCGTTTAGGCAAGCAGTCTGGTTTTGTTGTAGTTGTCGTCTTGCCTTTTATACTCGTGCCGCCAAGGAGTATACTTTTGTTGTTTTTGTTGTCTCACCTTTTATACTCGTGCGGGCAAAGAGTCTGGTTTTGTTGTTGTCGCTGTCTCGCCTTCAATACTCACGCGGGCAAGGGGTTAGTATTTGTTGTTGCTACTGTCTTGCCTTTTATGCGCGTGCAGGCAAGGGGTATGCTTTTACTGTTGCACAAAAAGGAGTCTTGTTTTGTTGTTGTTTCCGTCACCCATGTTAGACCCGTGCAGGAAAAGAGAATGCTCTTTTGTTGCCTTCTCGCCTTTTACAGCCATATGAGTGAGGAGTATGCTCTGTTGTTCCCGTCTCGCCCTTTATACTCGGGAAGGCGAGGAGCATACTTTTGTTGTTGTACTTGTATCCTTTTATACTCTTGCGGCCACTTTTTATATTCTTGCGAATTGTTGTTGGGGTCTCGCCATTTATACCCATGCGTGCTTGGAGTCAGCCCTGCTGTTATTACCATCTTGCCCTTTATACTCATGTGGACGAGGAGTATACTTTTATTTTTGTACTTTTTGTCTTTTTTATTCTTGCAAGCAAGGAGTCTACCATTGTTGCTGTTACTGTCTCAACTTTTATACTCGTGCAGGCAAGGAGTCTACTTTTGTTGTTGTTGTCATCTCGCCTTTTATACTCGTGTGTACTAGGAGTCTGCTTTGATGTTGTTGCTGTCTCGCCTTTTATACTCATGCATGCTAGGAGTCTACTTCGTCGTTCGTACTGTCTTACCTTTTATACTCGTTCCACAATGAGTATGCTTTTATCGTTGTACTTTTCGCCTTTTATAATCTTTTGAGCAAGGAGTCTACTTTTGTTGTGGTTGTTGTCTTGCCTTTTATCCTCGTAAGAACTAGGAGTCAGCGTTGCTATTGTTGCCCTCTCCCCTTTTATACTCGTATGGGCAAGGAGTATATTTTAGTTGTTGTACTTTTTGCCTTTCCTATTCTTGCAGGCAAGGAGTCTATTTTTGTTGTTGCTCCTGTCTTACTTTTCATACTCGTGCGGGTTAGGAGTCTGTTTTTGTTGTTGTTGTCGTCTCACATTTCACACTCACACAGGCAAAGAGTATACTTTTGTTGTTCTACTTCTGGCCCTTTATACTCTTACGAGTGAGGAGTCTAGTTTTGTTGTAGTTTCTGGCTTACCTTTTATACTCCTACAAGCAATCAACAAGCTTTGGTATTGCCGTCCCACCTTTTATACTCGTCCGGGCAAGGAGTATGCTTTGTTGTTGTCGTCTCGCCTTTTTTATACTCTTACAGGCAAGGATTCTAATTTTGTTATTATTACCGTCTTGCCTTTTATACTCGTGCGGCCTAAGCGTTTGCTTTGTTGTTGTTACCGTCTTGTAGGGAAGGAGTATGCTTTATTTTTGTGCTTTTTCCCATTTGTATTCATGCGGGCAAGGAGTCTACTTTTGCTGTTGTTACNTCCTTTCATACTCGTACTGGCAGGGAGTATGCATTTTTTATGTTGCCTTCTCGCCTTTTATACTAATACAGGCAAGGAATCTGGTTTTGTGTTGTTGTAGTGTCACCTTTTATTTCACGAGGGCAAGCAGCATGCCTTGTTGTTGAGGTGTCGCCTTTTTTACTCGTGTGAGCGAAGGAGTGTACCTTTGTTGTTGCTGGCATTAGCCTTTTAAGTCATGCAGTCAAGGAGTCTGCTTTCTGTTGTTACTAGTTGCCTTTTCTACTCGTACAGGCAAGGAGTACACTTTTGTTAATTGCTTTCTCCTTTCATACTCTTGCAGGCAAAAAATATGCTTTGTTGTTGTTGTTTGTCTCACCTTTATGCTCAGTGGGCAAGGGGGTCTGGTTTGTTGTTGTACTTGTCGCCTTTTTTGCTCTTGCGGGCAAAGAGTCTGCTTTTACTGTTGTTGTCGTCTCGCCTTTTATACTCATGCGGGTTAGGAGTCTGCTTTGCTATTATTGTCGTCATGCCTTTTATACTAATGCTGGCAAGGAGCATAGTTTTGTTGTTTTACTTTTTGCCATTTATGCTCTTGTGGGCATGAAGTCTGTTTTTGTTGATGTTGATGTCTCACCTTGTATGTTGTGTAGGCAAGGATTCTATTTTCCTATGTTACCGACTCGCCTTTTATACTCGTTCGAGCAAGGAGTATGGATTTACTGGTGCTGACAAGCCTTTTATACTCGTGCGAGCAAGGAGTATGCTTTTGTTTGTTGTTGCCGTCTCGCATTTATACTCGTACGGGCAAGGAGTCTGGTTTTGTTATTATTGTTGGCTCGACTTTTATACTCGGCGGGCAATGAGCAGCTTTATTGTTGCTGTCCATCCTTTTATGCTCATACGAGCAAGGAATATGGTTTGTTATCACGTCTCGCCTTTTATACTCGTGCGGGCAAGTAGTATGCTTTTGTTGTTGCTGTCGTTCAGGCAAGAAGGCTGGTTTTGTTGTAGTTGTCATCTTGCCTTTTATACTTGTGCCACCAAGGAGTATGCTTTTGTTGTTTTTGTCGTCTCACCTTTTATACTCGTGCAGGCAAAGAGTCTGGTTTTGTTGTTGTCGCTGTCTCTCCTTCAATACTCACGTGGGCAAGGGGTTAGTTTTTGTTGTTGCTGTCGTCTTGCCTTTTATGCTCGTGCAGGCAAGGGGTATGCTTTGCTGTTGCCATCTCGCATTTCCTACTCGTGCGAGCAAGGAGAATGCTTTTGTTGTTGTTGTCATCTCGCCTTTTGTACTCATTTGGGAAAGGAGTCTGGTTTTGTTGTTGTTTCTGTCTCCCATGTTACACCCGTGCAGGAAAAGAGAATGCTCTTTTGTTGCCTTCTCGCCTTTACACTCATATGAGTTAGGAGTCGCTTTGTTGTTCCCGTCTCGCCCTTCATACTCGGGCAGGCGGGAGCTACTTTTGTTGTTGTATTTGTATCCTTTTCTACTCTTGCAGCTAATGACTTTGCTTTGTATTATCACTGTCTCACTTTTATATTCTTGCGAGTAATGAGTCTGATTTATTGTTGTTGGCGTCTCGCCTTTTATCTCGTGCGTGCTAGGGAGTCAGCCCTGCTGTTGTTACCATCTTGCCCTTTATACTCATGTGGGCGAGGAGTATACTTTTATTTTTGTACTTTTTGTCTTTTGTATTCTTGTGAGCAAGGAGTCTACCAGTGTTGTTGTTACTGTCTCAGCTTTTATACTCGAATAGGAAAGGAGTTTATTTTTGTTGTTGTTGTCGTCTCGCGTTTTATACTCGTGTGTACTAGTAGTCTGCTTTGATGTTGTTGCTATCTCGCCTTTTATACTCATGCATGCTAGGAGTCTACTTCGTCGTTCATACTGTCTTACTTTTTATACTCATGCCACAATGAGTATGCTTTTATCGTTGTACTTTTCGCCTTTTATACTCGTACGAACTAGAAGTCAGCGTTGCTATTGTTGCTCTCTCCACTTTTATACTCGTATGGGCAAGGAGTATATTTTGTTGTTGTACTTTTTGCCTTTCCTATTCTTGCGGGCAAGGAGTCTATTTTTATTGTTGCTCCTATCTTACTTTTCATACTTGTGCGGGTAAGGAGTCTATTTTTGTTGTTGTTCTCGTCTCACATTTCACACTCACACAAGCAAGAGTATACTTTGTTGTTTGTACTTCTAGCCCTTTATACTCTTACAAGTGAGGAGTCTGGTTTTGTTGTAGTTTCCGGCTTACCTTTTTACTCCTACAAGCAATCAACAAGCTTTGTTGTTGTCGTCTCACCTTATACTCGTCCGGGCAAGGAGTATGCTTTGTTGTTGTCGTCTCGCCTTTTTATACTCTTACAGGCAAAGATTCTACTTTTGTTATTATTACCGTCTTGCCTTTATACTCGTGCGGCCTAAGCGTTTGCTTTGTTGTTGTTATTGTCTGCTTTTGATGCTCGTGCAGGGAAGGAGTATGCTTTATTTTTGTGCTTTTTCCCATTTGTATTCTTTCGGGCAATGAGTCTACTTTTGCTGTTGTTACATCTCAGTTTTTATACTTGTGCAGGCAAGGAGACTGGTTTTGTGTTGTTGGCATCTTGCCTTTTATACTCTTGTGGGCTAGAAGTCTACTTTACTATTGTTGCCGTCACGCCTTTTATACCCGTGCAAGCACGAAATATGCTTTTTTATGTTGCCGTATAGCCTTTTATGCTCGTACAGGCAAGGAGTATGGTTTTGGTGAACATTGTCATCTTGCCTTTTATACTCTTGGGCAAGGAGTATGCTTTTTGTTATTGCCATCTTGCCTTTTATACTTGTGCAGACAAGGAGTGAGTTTTGTTGTTGTCGCCATCTCGCTTTTAAACTCGTGTGAGTAAAGAGTGTTCTTTGTTGTTGCCACCTTACCTTTTATCCTCGTTTGGGCAAGGAGTATGCTTTACTGTTGCCGCCTCGCCTTTTATACTCGTGCAAGTAGGGTATATTCTTTTGTTGTTGTTGCTGTCTCGCCTTTATTCTCTTTGCAGCCTAGAAGTGCTTTGTTGTTGCCGTTCTCACCTTTTATACTCGTGCGGGCATGGAGTATGCTTTTGTTGTTGTTACCTTCTCGCCTTTTATAGTTGTACATGCAAGGAGTCTGGGTTTATTGTTGTTGCCGCCTTGCTTTTTACAATCATGTGGGAAAGCAGCTTGCTTTATACTTTGTTGATATACTTTTGCCTTTTATACTCTTGCGGGCAAGGAGTCAACTTTTATTATTGTTGCCATTGCCTTTTATGCTCGTTTGGGTAAGGATTCAGGCTTTGTTGTTGTTGTTGTCTCACCTTTTATACGTGTTTACAGGGAGTATACTTTCGTTATTCTTCCTTTTGCCTTTTATACTCTTGCGGGCGTGGCAGTAGTCTCCTTTTATTGTTGTTG
>JADCRB010000066.1:2316855-2336175 GCA_021464245.1 Carallia brachiata
TTATTGTTGTTGTCTCACGTTCTATACTCGTGCGGGCTAGGAGTGTGCTTTGCTGTTGTTGCTGTCTCACCTTTTATACTCATGCGAGCAAGGAGTATACTTTTGTTGTTGTACCTTTTGCCTTTTATACACTAGCGAGCAAAGAGCATGCTTTTGTTGTTGTTACTATCTCACCTTTTACACCCGTGCGGGCAAGGAGTCTGGTTTTGTTGTTGTTGCCGTCATGCCTTTTATGCTCATGTGGGCAATGAGTGTGCTTTGCTGTTGCCGCCTCACCTTTTATATTCATGCGGCCAAGGAGCATTCCTTTGTTAATGTTGTCGTCAAATCTTTTATACTTGTGAGGGCAAGGAATTTGGTTTTGTTATTGTTGCTGTGTCGCCTTTTACGTTCGTGAGGGTGAGGAGCATGCTTTGTTTTGCCGTCTCACCTTTTATACTCGTGCAAGTAAGGAGTATCCTTTGCTATAGCCGTCGCGACTTTTATACTTGTGCAGGCAAAGACTATGCTTTTGTTGTTGTTGCCATCTCAACGTTTATACTTGTACGGGCAAGTAGTCGAGCTTTGTTGTTGTTGTCTCAACTTTTATACGCGTCTTTTATACGTGTGTGGGTAAGGAATATGCTCTGCTGTTACCGTATCGCCTTTTAAGCTCATGCAGGCAAATAGTATGCTTTGCTGTTGCTGTCTCGTATGGACAAGGGGTTTGGTTTTGTTGTCATTACCCTCTTTCCTTTTGTACATGTGCGGGCCAGCAGCACGTTTTGTTGTTGTCATTCTCACTTTTATACTCGTGCAGACATGGAGTTTGCTTTGTTGTTGCTTTCTCACCTTTTATACACTTGAAGGCAAAGTGGCTGGTTTTGTTGTTGTTGCCATCTCAATTTTTATACTCGTTTGGGCGAGGAGTATGCTTTGCTGATGTCATCTCGCCCTTTACAGTCATGCGACCAAAGGGTATGCTTTTGTTGTTCTTACTGTCTCGCCTTTTACGCTCGTGCGGGCAAGGATTCTTGTTTTGTGTTGTTTTCATCTTGCCTTTCATAAATGTGTGGGGTAAGAGTATGCTTTGCTATTGTCATCTCGCATCTTATACTCGTGCGAGCAAAGAATGTGCTTTTGTTGTTGTTGCCATTTCGCATTTTATACTTGTGCGGTCAAGGAGTGTGGTTTTGTTGTTGTTGTCATCTTGCCTTTTATACTCGTGCGGGCGAGGAGTATGCTTTTTAGTTGTTGTCTCACCCTTTGTACTCTTGCGGGAAAGGAATATGCTTTGCTATTACTGTCTCGCCTTTTACACTCGTGTGGGCAAGGAGTATGCTTTTGTTGTTATTGCTGTCTCAACTTTTATACACATACGGGCACTGAGTCTGGTTTTGTTGTTCTTGTCGTCTCATCCTTTATACTCGTATGGGCAGGGAGTATGCTTTGTTGTTGTTGTCTCATCTTTTATACTTTTGTAGGCAAGGAGAATGCTTTACTGTTGCCGTCTCGCCTTTTATACAATTGACTGAAAAGAGTATGCTTTATACTCATGCAGGCAAGGAGTATGCTGTGCAGTTGCTATCTCGCCTTTTATACCCATGTGAGCAACGAGCATCCTTTTGTTGTTGTTGTCGTCTTGCCTTTTATACTCATATGGCAAGGAGTCTGATTTTGTTGTTGTTACCATCTCGCCATTTATACTCAAGCGGGCAAGGAGCATACTTTTGTTTTTGTACTTTTTGCCTTTTATACTCATGCAGGCAAGGAGTCTGCTTTGCTATTGTTACCATCTCACATTTTACACTATGGCGAGCAAGTAGTATACTTTTTTTGTTTTACTTTTTGCCTTTTATACTCTTGCGGACAAGGAGTCTAGTTTTGTTGTTGTTTTTGTCTTGCCTTTTATCTTTGTGCGGGCAAGGAGTGTAGTTTTATTGTTGTTACCGTCCCGCCTTCTATTCTTAGGAGGGCAAGGAGTGTACTTTTATTGTTGTGCTTGTCATCTTTTATGCTCTTGCAAGCAAGGAGCCTGGTTTTGTTGTTTTTGCCTTCTCACCTTTTACACTAGTGCAAGCTAGGAGTCTGCTTGATTTTTGTTGCCATCTTGCCTTTTTGAACGCACGCAAGAAGGTGTATACTTTTCTTGTTGTACTTTTCGCCTTTTATACTCTTGCGGGTAATGAATCTAATTTTGTTTTTGTTATTGTCTCGCATTTTATACCTGTACAGGCAAAGAGTCTGGTTTTGTTGTTATTGCCGCCTCGCCTTTTATACTCTAGCGGACAAGGAGTCCACTTTTGTTGTTGTTTTTGTCTTGCCTTTTATCTTCCTGCAGTTAAGGAGAGTAGTTTTGTTGTTGTTGCCATCCCGCCTTCTATACTCGGGAGGGGAAGGAGTCTACTTTTGTTGTTGTGCTTGTTGCCTTTTATACACTTGCAGGCAAGGAGTCTACTTTTTTTGTTTTTGCCTCGCCTTTTGCACTCGTGCGGGCTAGGAGTCTGCCTTGCTGTTGTTGCCATGTTGCCTTTTATACACGTGCAAGAAGGAGTGCACTTTTCTGGTTGTACGTTTTGCCTTTTAAGCTCTTGCGGGCAATGAGTCTACTTTTGTTGTTGTTACTATCTCGTATTTTATACCTGTGCTAGCAAAGAGTCTGGTTTTGTTGCTATTGCCGCCTGCCTTTTACACTCGTGCAGGCAAGGAGTATGCTTTGCTATTGCCATCTTGCCTTTTATGCCATGCAAGCAAAGAGTATACTTTTGTTGTTGTTGTATCTCTCCTTTTTCTCGTACAGGCAAGGAGTCTGGTTTTTTGTTGTTGCAGTCTCTCCTTTTATACTCAAGTGGGCGAGGAGAATGCTTTTGTTGTTGTTGCCTCTTGCCATTACTCGTGTGGGAAGAGTGCTTTGTTTTTGCCATCTCGTCGTGGTACTCATGTCGTAAGGAGTACGCTTTGTTTTTGCCACCTCGCCTTTTAAACTCTTGCATGGAAAGAGTATGTTTTGCTGTTGCCATTGCCATCTTGCATTTTATACTCGTAGAGGGAGGGAACAGTCTCGCCTTTAATACTCGCACGGGTAAGGCCTATGCGTTGCTATTGCTATGTCGCCTTTTATACTCTTACGAGAAAAGAGTATGCTTTGCTGTTGCCATCCAACCTTTTATACTCGTGTGGCCAAGGCGTATACTTTGTTCTTGTTGTCACGCCTTTTATACTTATGTGGGCAAGGAGTATGCCTTGTTGTTGCCGTGTCACCTTTCACACTCGTGCAGGCAGCAAGTATGCTTTTGTTATTGTTGCCGTCTCACTTTTTATACTCGTACAGACAAGGAGTTTGGTTTTGTTCTTGTTGTCGTCTGGCCTTTCTTACTCGTGCAGGCAACCAGCACACTTTGTTGTTGCTGGCTCGCATTTTATACTCGTAAGGACAGGGAGTCTAGTTTTGTCTTGTTGTCGTCTCACCTTTTTTAGTCATGCAAGCAAACAACATGCTTTGTTGTTACTGTGTCGCCTTTTATACTCGTAGGACAAAAGGTATGCTTTGTTCTTGTCGTCTCACCTTTTATACTCTTGCGGGCAAGGAGTCTGGTTTTGTTGTTTTTGTCGTCTCGTCTTTATTCTCGTGCGGGCTAGGGGTATGCTTTGTTATTGCTACCGTCTCCACTTTTATACTCGTGTGGGCTGCTTTTGTTGTTGTCGTCGTCGTCTCGTCGTTATACTCGTGCGGGCTAGGAGTATGCTTTGTTATTGCCACTGTCTCCACTTTTATACTCGTGCGGGCATGGAGTATACTTTTGTTCTTGTACTTTTTGCATTTTATACTCTTGCTAGTAAAGAGTCTACTTTAGCTGTTTTTGCCATCTTGCCTTTTATCTTCGTGCGAGCAAGGACTTTGGTTTTGTTATTGTTGTCGTCCAACATTTATACTCAGGTAGGCTAGGAGTATACTTTTGTTGTTGTGCTTGTCGCCTTTCTTACTTTTGCCGGTAAGGACTCTGCATTTATTGTTTTTGTTGTCTTGCCTTTTAATATTGTGTGGGCTAAGAGTTTGATTTGCTATTTTTACTGTCTCGCTTTTTTTACTCATACAGGCAAGGAGTATACCTTTGTTGTTGTACTTTTCACCTTTCATACTCTTGTGGGCAAAGAGTCTTGTTGTACTTTTTACTCTTGTTACTGCCTCGCCTTTTATACCCGTGCGGGTGAGGAGTTTGATTTTGTTGTTGTTGCCGTCTCGCCTTTTATTCTTGTGCAGGTAAGGAGTATGATTTGTTGTTGCTGTCTCACATTTTAAACTTGTGCCGGTAAGGAGTATACTTTACTGTCGCCGTCTCGCCTTTTTTACTCATGTGAGTAAAGAGTATGCTTTTGTTGTTCTTGCCATCTCACCTTTACACTCGTATGGGCAAGGAATCTACATTTATTATTTTTGCGGTCTTGCCTTTTATACTCGTACGGGTGAGGAACATGGTTTGTTGTTGCTGTCTCGCCTTTTATGCTCATACGAGCAAGGAGTATACTTTTGTTGTTGTACATTTTGCCTTTTACACTCTTGCAGGCAAGGTGTCTGCTCTTATTGTTGTTACTATCTTGCCTTCTATACCCGTGTAGGCAAGAAGCCTGGTTTTGTTGTTGTTGTCGTCTCGCCATTTATTCTTGTCTGGGTAAGGAGTATGCTTTGCTGTTACCGTCTCGTCCTTTAGTTGTGTGGGCAAAGAGTCCAGTTTTGTTTATGCTGCCAACTCGCCTTTTATACTCTTGTAGGCAAGAAGCAAGCTTTACTATTGTCATCTCGCTTTTTGTACTTGCATGGGCTAGGAGTGTGCTTTTGTTATTGTTGCCATCTTGCCTCCTATACTCTCATGGGCATGGAGTATGCATTTGTTATGGTTGCTGTCTCGCTTTTATGCTCATGCAAGCTAGGAGTATGCTTTGTTGTTGCTACTGTTTTCCCTTTTATACTCGTGTGGGAAAGGAGTATACTTTTGTTGTTGTACTTTTTGCCTTTTAGAGTCTAGCGGGCAAGGAGTCTACTTTTGCTGTCGTTGCCGTCTCGCCTTTTATCTTCGTGCAGGCAAGGACTCTAGTTTTGATGTTTTTGCCGTCTTGCCTTTTATACTCCAACGGGCTAGGAGTATACTTTTGCTGTTGTGATTGTCGCCTTTCATACTCTTGCAGGCAAGGAGTCGGCATTTGTTGTTTTTGTTGCCTAGCCTTTAAACTCGCATGGTCTACGAATCTATTTGCTGTTATTACCATCTCGCCATTTACACTTGTGCGGGTAAGGAGTAAACTTTTGTTATTGTACCTTTCACCTTTTATACTGATGTCTACAAAGAGTTAACGTTTGTTCTTGTTACTGTCTCGTTCATATACCCGTGCAAGCAAGGAGTCTGATTTTGTTGTTGTTGCCGTCTTGCTTTTTATTCTTGTGCAGATAAGGAGTATGCTTTGCTATTGCCGTCTCACCTTTTATACTCGTGCGGCCAAAGAGTAGGTTTTGCTGTTGCCATCTCGCCTTTTTTACTCGAGCGAGTAAAGAGTATGCTTTTGTTGTTCCTACCATCTTGCCTTTTCCATTCGTACTGGCAAAAAGTCTACATTTATTATTTTTACTGTCTTGCCTTTTATACCCGTACGGGTGAGGAGCATGCTTTGTTGTTGCTGTCTCGCTTTTTATAATCAAGCGGGCAAGGTGTATACTTTTGTTGTTGTACACTTCGCCTTTTATACTCTTATGGCAAGGTGTCTGCTATTGTTGTTGTTACTGTCTTGCCTTTTATACCTTTCTATGCAAGGAGCCTGGTTTTGCTGCTGTTGTCATCTCACCATTTATTCTTGTGTGGTTAAGGAGTATGCTCTGCTGTTGCCGTCTCGTCTTTTACTCGTGAGGAAAAGGAGACTAGTTTTGTTGCTGCTGCCGACGGGCCTTTTAAACTCGTAAAGGCAAGGAGTAAGCTTTGTTGTTGTCATCTTACTTTTTATACTTGCATGGGTAAGGAGTGTGCCTTTGTTGTTGTTGCCGTCTTGCCTTTTATGCTCTCGTGGGCACAGAGTCTGCAGTTGTTGTTGTTGTTGTCTTACTTTTATGCTCACACAGGCTTGGAGTATGGTTTGTTGTTACTACTGTCTCCCCTTTTATATTCGTACGGGCCAGGAGGATATGTTTGTTGTTGTACTTTTTGCCTTTTATATCACTGTGAGCAAGGAGTCTACCTTTGCTGTTGTTGCCATCTCACCTTTTATCTTTATGTGGGCAAGGACTCTAGTTTTGTTGTTGTCATCTTGCCTTTTATACTCTGGCGGGCTACGATATACTTTGTTGTTGTGATTGTCTACTTTCATACTCTTGTGGGCAAGGAGTCTGCATTGTTGTTTTTGTTGTCTAGCCCTTTTTAAATCGGACGGACTACGAGCTGGTTGCTGTTGTTACCATCTTGCCTTTTATACTCGTGCGGGCAACGAGTAAACTTTGTTGTTGTACTTTTTACCTCTTATACTCTGTTGGCAAGGAGTCTGATTTGTTGTTGTTGCTGTCTCGCCTTTTATTCTTATGCAGGTAAGGAGTACCCTTTGCTGTTGTTGTCTAGCCTTTTATACTCGTGCAGGCATGCTTTGTTGTTGCCATCTCGCCTTTTTTACTAGTGCGAGTAAAAAGTATGATTTTGTTGTTCCTACCATCTCCCCTTTTATACTCGTACGGGCGAGGAGTTTGCATTTATTATTTTTCCTATCTCACCCTTTATATTCGTGCAGATGAGGAGCATGCTTTGTTGTTGTTGTCTCGCCTTTCATACTCGTATGGGCAAGGACGATACTTTTCTTCTTATACATTTTGCCTTTTATAGTTTGCGGGCAAGGTATCTACTCTTGTTGTTGTTGTTGCTGTCTCGCATTTTATACCCGTGCAGGCAAGGAGTCTGGTTTTGTTCTTGTTGCCGTCTTGCCTTTTATTCTCGTTCAGGTAAGGAGTATGCTTTGCTATTGCTATCTCGCCTTTTTACTTGTGCAGGCAAGGAGTCTAGTTTTGTTGTTGTTACCTACTCGCCTTTTATACCTGTGCTAGAATGAACTATGCTTTGCTGTTGCCATCTCGCCTTTTATACTCCTGCAAGCAAGGAGTATGCTTTTGTTGTTGTTGCCGTCCTGCCTTTTATACTCGTGTGGGCAAGGAGTCTGGTTTTGTTGTTGTCCCTTCTCGCTTTTTCTGCTCGTGCAGGTAAGGAGCATGCATTGTTGTTGCCATGCTGCCTTTTATACTCGTGTGGGCAAAGAGTCTGGTTTTGTTGTTTTGCCTTCTCGCTTTTTTTACTCGTGCGGGTAAGGAGCATGCAATGTTGTTGCCATCCTGCCTTTGATACTCATGCGTGTTAAGAGTATGCTTTGTTGTTGCAGTCTCACCTTTTATGCTATTGTGGGGGAGGAATATGCTTTGTTGTTGCGATCTCAGCTTTTATACTCGTGCGGGCCTGTTCCCTGATTTTGTCTAGCAAGTCACTCTGCACTTGAGTGAGGGCAGCAACCATCTCTTGCACTTGTCGACGGGTTAGGGCATCCACCACCTGATTTTGCCTGCCAAGCTTGTGTTCCCAAGTAAAATCGTACTCAGCCAAGAACTCTTGTCACTGCACCTGCCGTGCAGAAAGCTTCTTCTGAGTCTGAAAGAATGTGTTAGCCACATTGTCAGTCCGAACCACGAACCGGGTACCCGACAAATACACCCTCTAGGTGCGACGGCAATGCACCACTGCCAGCATCTCCTTCTCATGGGCTGAGTACCGCTGCTCTGCATCATCGTGGGCTGGTTCCAAAGTATGACGGTCCCTTCACAGTGGTGAAGAAAGTTCACAATGTTGCATACAGGTTGCAGCTCCCAGAAAGGTTGAAGGTGCATCCAACCATCCACGTGAGTTTCTTGAAGCCCTTCCACGAGAAGCAGGCGATGAGCCTCCAAGGAAACAAGCACGACGTGCTCCCCCTACAATCAGAACTGAGTTCCAGCGTGAAGTGGAGAGAATTCTAGACCACCGAACACAGGGACAAAGTAAGAAGAATAGGCGGGTTGAGTACTTGGTGAAGTGGAAGAATGCCCCAGATAGTGAGGCGAGCTGGGAAAGAGATGTGACTTTATCCCAGTTCGAGAAGCAAGTGGAAGACTACCTATCAACCTTACCAACGAGGACGTTGGTTTCAACAGGTGGGGGTGGTTTGTTAGTCCCATGAACACTTGGCATGCAGGAGTTTGCGGCACCTTACGCCAATTCCTAGCATGGGACTTTGGAGTGGCTGGGCACTCCTTGAAGCAAGGTGAAAGCTGAGAGGGTCAGCATAGGCACGAGCCTACATGCGGGTCCCAGTGTCGACCAAGACTTGGGTTGGACAAAGGATGCTAGGCTACATGTTCGTGGGCTCCATCAGATGGGCCATGGGCTTGGGCCAAGTGGCCCAAAACACAGGACTGGGTCTTGGCTAAGTCTGCATGGTACTGCATGGCATTGCAAGGCACCAAGGTGGCATCGAGTCTCCTACGACGTGTGGAACGTTGGGATGTGCGGGTGTGGCCCTATCCGGTTGGCCGAGCATTAGGATAATGCTCATCTGGTCGTGCATGGCAAAGGATCGTGGGTAGATAAGGCTTATCGAGATCAAGTGATGGATGATCGTGGGAGATAAGGCTTATCAGGATCAAGTCATGGATGAGATCGTGGGAAGATGAGGATTATTAGCCACGATAGAGATGGTGGGGAGATAATGCTTATCTCCAAGACCTAAATAGCTAGGGGTGTCAACTATATATGGAAACTATGGGTTGTCATTTTTACTCAATCCTTCTGTGTGCGGTTGGCTGAGACTAAGTGTGACTTAGTTCCATCACAAGGCAAAATTTTGGGTGAGAAAATTAGTTGTCAACCCATGAACACTTGGCATACAGGAGTTGGCGGCACCTTGCGCCAATTCCTAGCATGGGACATTGGAGTGGCTGGCCACTCCTTGAAGCAAGGTGAAAGCTGACAGGGTTAGCGTAGGCACGGGCCTACATGCTGGTCCCAATGTGGACCAAGACTTGGGCTGGACAAAGGACGCTTGGAGGACTGCGTGTGTGCCGGGCAAGCCTGATGCGCAGCCCGCGGCACCTGCGTGCTAGCAGGACTGCCCACTTGCGCGTCCGGCCTGACGCGTAGCGTGCTGAAAGGACTGCGCTCGCGCTGGGTGGGCTGCGAGCTCTCGTAGCAGGCCCGACGCGCAGAACGCGATGCCCACGCGCTGGCCCTTGCAGTGTGTAGCTCCCCCAAGCCCGCCATGCGCGCTGCTGGCCAGACGAGCGCGCACGCGCAGGCCGGACGAGCATTTCGCAGCGCGCGCACCTGCTGCTCCCCCCTAGCTTGCCGCGCATGCTGCTAGCTTTACGAGAAGCTCGCTACTCCCCTAGTCCGCAGCGCGCCCTGCTGGCCAGACGACCACGTGCGCTGCTCCCCCCAGCCCGCCGCGCTTGCTGCTGGCCAGACAAGCACCCCATTGCCCTTGCACGCTGCCCCCCTAAGCCTGCTGTGCGCGTACATGTCCCCCCTGCCCGCTTCGCACACAATGTTGCCCCACCGCACTGCTGGCCAGCCGAGCAGCCCGCTATGTGCAGGCTACTCTCACCAGCCTGCTCTGCACGCGCNTGCTAGCCTGTCAAACAAGTCCACTATCAATTGAATAGGGTACTTGCTCTTTACCGTCACCTTATTCGGGGCCCTGTAATCAACACACATCCACAGGGAGCCATCGTGTTTCCTCTGAAACAACACCGGGGCACCATATGGCGCTTTGCAGCGGTGAATTTGGCCTGCATCCAGCAACTCTGTCAACTGCTTCCTCAGTTCTGCCAACTCTCGCGGACTCATGCGATATGGGGCTTGTGCTGGTGGTTTGGAACCAAGCACCAAATCGATCTTGTGGTCAGTGGCACGCCTTGAGGGAAGACACTTGGGGAGTTCAGGAGGCATCACGTCAGTGAACTTTCCCAACAGATTCGCTACACTATCAGGCACCTCCGTAACAATACCTTCTTTGATCTCCATCAAAGCCGCAAGCTAGGTGACTTCTCCCTTCTTCAGCCCATGCTTCACCTGCATAGCTGATAGCATACCACTCGACTTCCCACCAATACTGGAAGAGGGAGTGAATGTCCCAGGAACGAAACATGGATGATCCTCATGCATGATCATGAGACCACCCAAGTGAGGCAACAGAGCAACTTTTGCGCTCACAAAGAAATCAACCCCAAGTATGATATCAAAATCATCTAACGGAACCACAGTAAAGTTAAGCTTACCAGACCAATTGCCCATAGTTACCTCTACTCCCAGTGTTGTGCCAAGCATCTCTCGGGCTGCTGAGTTGACTGCCTTTTTTCGACTCCCGGTCTTGGTGTCTTTTAGACCCAGTGACTCTACCATCCTCTCAACCACGAAGTTGTGGATAGCACCCGTGTCAACCATCGCTAGCAACTCCTTACTTCTGAGCCCGATCTTTACATACATCAAGCCAGATTGTGGGGCACGTCCAGCTTGCACAACACTCACCAGTTGCAGAGCATTGACACGAGAGGGGCCAACATCATCTTAGGGGCCACTCCCCTCAGCAACTATGACACTTAACTTCTCTCGCTTGGGGCACTCCTTGGCCCTGTGTGGTCCATTACATATGAAATAACTCGAGTTATTTTTGCCTTTACCTTGTTCTTGGTAGACGGCTTTGCCTTTATCCTTCCCGCCACCGTTGTGCTTATCCTTCTTGCCTTCCTTCTTCTTCTTGCCCTTGTCTTTGGGCTGCTTCCCAGCATCAAAATCAGTAGACTTGTTAATCCAAAAATCAACTAAACCATCAGCCGCAACCATTGCTGAAAGAAAGTCCTTCACACGTTGCCTTCTAAGCTCCAGTTGAGCCCAGGGTTGTAGACCAGAAAGGAAGTTGAAAAGCTTGTCCTCATCTGACATGTTGCGGATGTCAAGCATCAAGGTGCCGAATTCCTTCACGTAGTCACGCAGCGTACCACTCTGCTTCAACTTCTTTAACGATTCCCTCGCAACCCATGACGTGTTGCAGGGCAAGAACTGGTCCTTCAACTTCTTCTTTAGGCTCTCCCACGTCTCGATCTTAGGCCTACCCGCACTTGCATCGTCATCCAACTAAGTCTGCCACCATAGTTTAGCGTCCTTGACCAGATACATGTTTGTCAGATTGACCTTCTCGTTGTTTGGCACTCGGGCAGCTTTGAAGTACTGCTCCATATCCCACAAAAAGTTCTCGATCTCTTTGGCATTCCTCGCTCCCTCAAAGGCTTTTGGCTCTGGCACCTTCATCTTGGTCGAGCCCTCCACAACACCTCCGCTTGGTTGAGAGGCTACAGCCTTCTCGAGGATGCCTATCTCTGTTGCCAACTCCTCAAGCCGAAAAGTTGTGTTTGAAGAGGCCACCACCTCTTGTTGTCGCTGCAAACCGATTATGTATTGCTCATGGAGCACCAACGTTGGGAACACGGTGATATTTGCACCCTCTGGAAGCTCACCGAGTACCTCAAAGAGCTTGGCTATGTGCTCACATACAACATCAAGATCTGAACCACCTGCCATTGGTCAAACCTCTTTGCTTTGATACCAGCTGTCACAGGGCTAATTTTCTCACCCAAAATTTCGCCTTGCTTGCTGACATGCCCAACACATGCCCATTCAGCGAGTTGGTGCAAGTTGCCAACAATCCATTCCTTGGCCGTTTTCAAGCCTTCTTCGGTGGCCAATGCCTTAGCTGATTTTTCGTGGACATGCCCAGCCCATGTCCACACCCATTCAACGAGAGCCAGTCCAAGGTGCCAACAATCCATTCCTTGGTCAGTTTCATGCCGGTCGATTTTCCCATCGCTTGGCTTCCTGACATGGCCAGCACATGCCCATTCAACGAGTTGGTGCAAGTTTCCAACAATCCATTCATTGGCCGTTTTCAAGCCTTCTTTGGTGACCAATGCCTTAGCCGATTTTCCCATCACCTTGCTTATGCCCAGCCCATGTCCACGTCCATGCCCGTTCTACAAGTTCGTGCAATGTGCCAACAACTCTATCGGGCTCTTTACTCGAGGGTCCAACACCTAACCTCCCCAGTGCCCGGTGCAAGCGTGCTGCCGGGGGTTCCTCATTGCGGGCCTCCCCGAACACACTACGCAACTATCCAGCTTCTTGTGTGGGGCTCAACTTAGGGATTTCCAAGCCCGCACGCTAGCCTCCCCAGCCCGTTCAAGAAAAGTTGGAAAAGTGATTTGAGGGGAGAGGGTGGGACTAATCGAAGCGACAAAGGGCTGAATCTCAGTGGATCGTGGTAGCAAGGCCACTCTGCCACTTACAATACCTCGTCGCGTATTTAAGTCGTCTGCAAAGGATTCTACCCGTCAACCGGTAGAAATTGTAATTCAAGGCAGCAACCGCAACTCGTCTGCTGCAAGTGCTTGGCCAACGACACGTGTCTTTGGGGGCTATAGGGCCCCTACTGCGAGTCGACAATCGAACAACAGGCGCAAGATTCGCTTCTAGCCCAGATTCTGATTTAGAGGAGTTCAGTCATAATCCAGCGCACGGTCGCTTCGTGCCACTGGCTTTTCAACCAAGCGTGATGACCAATTATGCGAATCAATGGTTCCTCTCGTACTAGGTTGGATTACTGTTGTGACGTCGTCATTAGTATGGTAAAACTAACCTATCTCATGAAGGTCTAAGCCTAGCTCACGTTCCGTATTGGTGGGTGAATAATCCAACACTTGGTGAATTCTGCTTCACAATGATAGGAAGAGCCGACATCGAAGATCAAAAAGCAACGTCGCTATGAATGCTTGGCTGCCACAAGCCAGTTATCCTTGTGGTAACTTTTTTGACACCTCCAGCTTCAAATTTCGAACGTCTAAAGGATCGATAAGCCACGCTTTCACAGTTCGTATTCGTACTGGAAATCAGAATCAAACGAGCTTTTACCCTTTTGTTCCACAAGAGATTTTGTTCTCTTGTGCTCATATTAGGACACTTGCGTTATCTTTTAAAGGATGTGCCGCCCCAGCCAAACTCCCCACCTGACAGTGTCTTCCGATCGGATTAGCCCGCCGGACGGCCTTCGTTCCAAAAGGAGGGACGATGCCGCCTCCGATTCACGGAATAAGTAAAATAACATTAAAAGTAGTGCTATTTCACTTTTGCAAGGGGACCGGTTCCCACTTATCCTACACCTCTCAATCATTTCACAAATTCGGAATAGAGTCAAGCTCAACAGGGTCTTATTTCCCCGCTGATTCCACCAGGCCCGTTCCCTTGGCTGTGGTTTCGCTGGATAATAGACAGGGACAGTGGGAATCTCGTTAATCCATTCATGCGTGTCACCAATTAGATGACGAGGCATTTGGCTACCTTAAGAGAGTCATAGTTACCCGCCGTTTACCCGCGCTTGGTTGAATTTCTTCACTTTGACATTCAGAGCAGACTGGCAGAAATCACATTGCGATAGCATCCGTAGGGACCACCGCAATGCTTTGTTTTAATTAAACAGTCATATTCCCCTTGTCCGCCAGTTCTGAGTCGACTGTTTGACGCCCGGGTAAGGCCCCCGGAGGGGCCGTTCCCAGTCCGTCCGCCGGCCGGCACAAGGCAACCTGCTCTCGCTGTGGGATCAGCACGAGCCGTCCTCTCACAGCCGACGTGTTTGGGGCTGGGACCTCCGAGCTCGGCCCTTAGAGCCAATCCTTTTCTCGAGGTTATGGATCCATTTTGTCGACTTGCCTTGCCTACATTGTTTCATTGACTAGAGGCTGTTCACCTTGGAGACTTGATGTGGTTATGAGTACGACCGGGCACGTAGGCACTCGGTCCTCCAGATTTTCAAGGGCTGTTGGGGGTGCACCAGACACCACCAGACGTGCGGTGCTCTTCCAGCCGCTGGACCTTACCTCCGACTAAGTCGTTTCTAGGGTGGGCAGACTGTTAAACAGAAAAGATAACTCTTCCCGAGGCCCCCGCAGAAGTCTCTGGACTCCCTAACGTTGTCGTTACCCGCCGCATCCCAGTTTGGAATTTTAACCCGATTCCCTTTCGAAGCTCGCGCGCGGACGCGCTGTCGGACAGGTTTCCCCCGTCTCTTAGGATCGACCAACCCATGTGCAAGTGCCGTTCACAAGGAACCTTTCCCCTTTTCGGCCTTCAAAGTTCTCATTTGAATATTTGCTAATACCACCAAGATTTGCACTGATGGCCGCTCTGCCCAGAGTTTTGCAGCGATCGTCGCGCCCTCCTACTCATCGGGGCCTAGCCCTTCCCGACGGCGGGTGTGAGTCGCGCGCTTCAGCGCCATCCATTTTCGGGCTAGTTGATTCGGCAGGTTAGTTATTACACACTCTTTAGCGAATTTCGACTTCCATGACCACCGTCCCGTTGTTGCCATCTAACCTTTTATACTCGGCTGGTCAAGGAGCATGCTTTATTACTGTCGTCTTGCCCTTTATACTCCCATGGGTAAAGGGTATGCTTTGTTGTTGTCATCTCGTCTTTTATCCTCATGTTGGCAAAGAGTATGCTTTGTTGTTGCTGTCTCGCCTTTTATATTCATACGGGCAAGGAGTCTGGTTTTGTTGTTGTCGCCATCATACCTTTTATACTCGTGTGGGCAAGGAGCATGCTTTGTTGTTCTCGTCTTGCCTTTAATACTCGTGCTGGCAAGGAGTATACTTTATTGTCGTCGTGTCGCATTTTCTACCCGTGCTGGCAAAGAGTATGCTCAGGTGGACGAGGAGCATATTTTTGTTGTTGTACTTTTCCCTTTTTGTACTCCTGCGTGCAAGGAGTATGCTTTTGTTGTTGTTGCCGTCTTGCCTTTTACACTTCTGCAAGCAAGCAGCATGCTTTGCAATTGCTATCTTGCCTTTTATACTCGTCGGGCTAGGCGTATACTTTTGTTGTTGTACTTTTAGCCTTTTATACTCTTGCGGGCAGGTAGTCTGCTTTTGCTGTTGTTGCCATCTCATATTTTATACTCGTGCGGGCAAGGATTCTGGTTTTGTTGTGCTTGTCGTCTTGCTTTTTATACTCGAGTAGGCAAGGAGTATACTTTTCTTGATGCACTTGATGTATTTTATACTCTTGTGGGTAAGGAATCTACATTTGTTGTTGTTGCTGTCTCGTCTTTTATACTTGAGCTGGTAAGTAGTCTATTTTGCTTTTGTTGCCGTCTCGCCTTTCATGCTCGTGCAGGCAAGGAGTTTGCATTTGCTATTGTTGCTGTCCCACCTTTTATACTCGCGTGGGCAAGGAGTCTGGCTTTCTTATTGTTATCGTCTCGCCTTTTATACTCGTGTAGACAAGGAGTCTGCTTTGCTGTTGTTGCCATCTCGCCTTGTATGCTCGTGTGGGCAAGAAGTATACTTTTGTTGCTGCACTTTTCGCCTTTTATACTCTTAGGGGCACGAAGTATGTTTTATTGTTGTAGCTGTCTCACCTTTTATACATATGCGGTCAAGGAGTTTGGCTTTGTTTTTATTGTCGTCTCACCTTTCATTATTGTCTTTGTCACCTTTCGCACCTTGCAGGCAAGAAGTCTATTTTTATTGTTGTTGTTATCTTACCTTTTGCACTAGTGCAATTTAGGAGCTTGCTTTGCTATTGTTGCTGTCTCGCCATTCATACTCGTGCAGGCAAGGAGAATACTTTTGTTGCTGTACTTTTTGCCTTTTATACTCTTACAGGCTAGGAGTTGGCTTCTGTTGTCGTTGCTATGTTGCCTTTTATACTCGTGCAGGAAAGGAGTTTGGTTTTGTTATCATTGTCATCTTTCCTTTTATAATAGTGTGCACAATGAGTAAAACTTATGCTTTGCTATTGTTGTCTCGCCTTTTACACTTATGTAGGCAAGGAGTATGCTTTTGTCATTGTTGCCATCTCGCCTTTTATACTCGTACGAGCTAGGAGTTTGTTTTGCTGTCATTACCGCCTTGCCTTTTATACTCGTGCGGGAGGAGAGTATGCTTTTGTTATTGTACTTTTTGCCTTTTATACTTTTGCGGGCAAGGAGTCTACTTTTGTTGTTGGTGCTGTCTCGCCTTTTATACTTATGTAGACAAAGAGTCTGGTTTTGCTCTTTTTACTAGTTGCCTTTCATACTCGTGTGGGTAAGGAGTATTCTTTGCGGTTACCATCTCTCCTTTTATACTAGTGCGGGCAGGGAGTATGCTTGTGTTGTTATTCCCGTCACGCCTTTTATACTCATATGGGCAAGGAGTTTGGTTTTTTTGTTGTTGTCGTCTTGCCTTTTAAACTTGCTTGGGCAAGCAGATGCTTTGCGATTGCTGTCTCGCATTTTATACTCGTACGAGCAAAGAGTATGCTTTTTTGTTGCCGTCTCACATTTTATACTCTTGCGAGCAAGGAGTCGGCTTTTGCTGTTATTGTCATCTCGCCTTTTTCGTGTGGGCAAGTAGCATACTTTGTTGTTGCCGCCTTGCCTTTTATACTCTTGCGGGCAAAGAGTTGGCTTTTGTTGTTGTTGTCGTATTGCCTTTTATACTTGCATGGGCAACGAGTTTGGTTTTTCTGTTGTTTCCGTCTCGCCTTTTATGATCGCGCGGGCACGGGTTATGCTTTGATATTGCCGTCACGCCTATTTTGCATGTGCAAGCAAACTGTGCGCTTTTGTTGTTGCTGCCATCTCGCCTTTTATACTCGTGTAAGCAAGGAGCATGGTTTGTTGTTGTCGTCTTGCCCTTCATACTCGCGTGAGTAAGGAGTATGCATTGTTGCTGCCATCTCGCTTTTTATACTCTTGTGGGCTAGGAGTCTGCTTTGCTATTATTACTGTCTCGACTTTTGTGCTTGTACGGGCAAGGAGTATAATGTTGGTTTTGCAAGTTTTGCCTCTTATATTCTTGTGGGCAAAGAGTATACTTTTGCTGTTGTTGTCGTCTCGCCTTATATACCCATGCATGGAACGAGTCTAGCTTTGTTGTTGTTGCCATCTTTCCTTTTATACTCAAGCAAGCGACAAGTATACTTTTGTGGTTGTACTTGTCGCCTTTTATATTCTTGCGTGCAAGGAGTTTACTTTAGTGTTGTTACCGTCTTGCTTTTTATGCTCGTACAGGCGAGAAGTCTCGTTCTATTGTTGATGCTGTCACGTATTCTATAGTCGTGCGGGCAAGCAGCTGACCTTGTTGTTGCCGTCTCGTATTTTATACTCGTTCGGGCAGGGAATATGGTTTGCAGTTGCCGTCATGCCTTTAATACCCGTGCGGTAGGAAGTATGCTTTTGTTGTTATTGTTGTCCTGCCTTTTATGCTTGTCTGGACCAATAGTCTGGTCTTGTTGTTGTTGCTATCTCGCCTTTCATACTCATGCGGGCAAGCAGCATGCTTTATTGTTTTTGTCTCGCCTTTTGCACCTGTGCTGGCAATGAACATGCTTTGTTGTTGCTGTCTCACCTTTTATACTCGTCTAACAAGGAGCATGCTTTGTTGTTGCCATCTCGCCTTCTATATTCTTGCAAGCAAGGAGTCTGCTTTTGTTGTTGTTGTCGTCTCGCCTTTTATACTCATACGGGCTAGTGTCTGTTTTGCTATTGTTACTGTCTCGCCTTTTATGCTCGCGCAGGCAAGGAGTATACTTTTATTTTTGTACTTTTTGCCTTTCATATCCTTGCAGGCAAGGAGTCTACTTTTGCTGTTGTTATCGTCTCTGCTTTTATTCTCATGCAGAAAGGAGTTTGGTTTTATTGCTATTGTTGTCTCGCCTTTTTTACTCAATGGGTAAGGAGCATACTTTTGTTATTGTACTTGTTGCCATTCATATTCTTGCGGGAAAAGAGCCTGCCTTTGTTGTTGTTGTTGTCCCGCCTTTTATACGTCCAGGTGAGTAGTCTGGTTTTGTTACTGTTACCGTCACGCCTTTTATACTCATGCAGGCAAGCAGCATGCTTTGTTGTTGCCGTCTCGACTTTTATACTCTTGCGGGTAAGGAGTCGGCTTTTGTTGTTGCTACCGTCTCGCCATTTATACTTGTATGGACAAGAATCAAGTTTTGTTGTTGTTGTCGTCGTTTCGTCTTTTATGCTCGTGCGGGCTAGGAGTATGCTTTAATATTGCTGTCACGCCTTTTCTGCTCGTGCGGGCAAAGTGTTCGCTTTTGTTGTTATTGCTGTCTCGCCTTTTATACTCATGTAGGCAAGGAGTATGCTTTGTTGTTGTCGTCACGCCTTTTATACTCGTGCAGGCAAGGAGTCTGCTTCTCTATTATTACCATCTCGGCTTTTATATTTGTGTGGGCATGGAGTATATTGTTGTTTTTGCAAGTTTTACATTTTATATTCTTGCGGGAAAACAGTCTACTTTTGCTATTGGGCGTCTCGCCTTTTATCCCCATGCGTGCAAAGAGTCTAGCTTTGTTATTGTTGCCATCTTTCCTTTTATACTCACGCAGGCGACAAGTACAATATTGTTGTTCTACTTTTCGCCTTTTATACTCTGGCGTGCAAGGAGTTAGCTTTAGTGTTGTTGCCGTCAGCCTTTTATACTCGTATGGGAGAGCAGCCTGCTTTGTTGTTGCCGTCTCGTATTTTATACTCGTGTAGGCAAGGAGTATGGTTTGCAGTTTCCGTCGTGCCTTTAATACTCGTGTAGGCAGGGAGTACGCTTTTGTTGTTGCTGCCGTCTTGCCATTTATACTCGTCTGATCGAGTAGCCTAGTTTTGTTGTTGGTGTCATCTCACCTTGTATACTCATGCGGGCAAGCAGCATGCTTTGTTGTTCCTCTCGCCTTGCATACTCTTGCAGGCAAGGACTATGCTCTGTTATTGTCGTCTTGTATTTTATACTCGTGGGGCAAGGAGTATAGTTTGCAGTTGCCGTCGTGACCTTAATACTCGTGCAAGCAGGAAGTATGCTTTTGTTGTTGTTGTCATCTCGCCTTTTATATTCATCCGGGCGAGTAGTCTAGTTTTGTTGTTGTTGTCTCGGCTTTTATACTCGTGCGGCATGCAACATGCTTTATTGTTGCCGTCCTACCTTTTATGCTCATGTGTATATGCTTTGTTGCTGCCGTGTCTCCTTTCATACTCTTGTAGGCAAGGAGTCCGCCTTTGTTGTTGTTCGTATTGCCTTTTATACTCGTATGGGTAAGGAGTCTAGTTTTGTTGTTGTTGTCGTCTCATCTTTTACACTCGTGCGGGCAAGAAGCATGCTTTGCTATTGTCGTCACACCTTTTTTGCTCGTGCTAGCAATCTATGTGCTTTTGTTGTTGTTGCCATCTCGTCTTTTATACTCGCACAGGCAAAGAGCATGC
>JADCRB010000066.1:2338960-2361460 GCA_021464245.1 Carallia brachiata
TTTACACTCGTACGGGCGAGTAGTCTAGTTTTGTTGTTGTTGTCGTCTCGCATTTTACACTCTTGTGGGCAATTAGCATTCCTTGTTGATGTCGTCTTGCTTTTTCTACTCGTGCGGGCACATAGTATGCTTTGTTGTTTCCGTAACGCCTTTCACACTCTTGCAGGCAATGAGTCTACTTTTACTGTTATTGTCGTCTCGCCTATTATACTCGTGCGGGCAAGGAGTCGGTTTTGTTATTGTTGCCACCTCGCCTTTTACACTCGGTCAGAAGAGGAGTATACTTTTATCGCTGTACTTGTTGCCTTTTATACTCTTGAGGGCAAGGAGTCTGCTTTTCTTGTTGTTGCTGTATCGCCTTTTATACTCATGTGGTCTAGGAGTCCGAACACTGTTGTTGTCGTCTTGTCTTTTATACTCGTGCGAGCAAAGAGTATACTTTGTTGTTCTACTTTTTGCCCTTTATACTATTTCAGGCAAGGTGTTTTCTTTTCTTGTTGTCGCTGCCTTGGCGTTTATACTCGTACAAATAAGGAGTTTGGTTTTGTGATTGTTACTATCTTGCCTTTTATAATCGTATGGGCAATGAGTGAAGAGTATGCTTTGTTGTTGTTGTCTTGCCTTTTATACTCATGTGCGAAAGGACTATGCTTTTGTTTTTGTACTTTTCGCCTTTTATATTCTTGCAAGCAAAGAGCCTACTTTTGCTGTTGTTGCCAATCTCACCTTTTCTACTTGTGCAGGCTTGGAGTCTAGTTTTGTTGTTGCTGTTGTCTCTCCTTTTATACTCATACAGGAAAGCAACATGCTTTGTTGTTGTTGTCATGCATTTTGCACTCGTATGGGCAAAGAGTATGCTTTGTTGTCACTGTCTTACCTTTTTAGCTCTTGCGGGCTAGGAGTCTACGTTTTTTGTTGTTGTTGTCTTGCATTTATACTCGTGCAGTTAAAGAGTATGCTTTACTATTGTCGGCTCGTCTTTCATACTCGCGCGGGCTAGGAGTATGCTTTTTTTGTTGTTATTGTCTCGCCTTTCATACTCGTGCGGGCAAGCAGTATGCTTAGTTGTCGCTGTCTCACCTTTTCTACTCTTACGGGCAAGGAGTCTGCTTTTGTTGTTGTTGCCGTCACACCTTTTATGCTCATGAGGGCAAAGAGTCTGGTTTTGCTGTTGTTGTCATCTCGCATTTTATACTAGTGCGAACTAGGCGTAAACTTTTGTTGTCGTACTTTTCACCTTATATAGTCCTGAAGGGAATGAGGCTACTTTTGCCGTTGTTTCCATCTCACCTTTGACACTAGCGTGGGTAAGGAGTTTGGTTTTGTTGTTGTTACTGTCTCGTCCCTTGTATCGTGCAGGCAAAGAGTCTGCTTTTGTTGTGGTTGCAGTCTCGTCTTTTATGCTCGTTCGGGCTAAGAGTCTGCTCTATTGTTCCTACCATCTCGCCTTTTATGATCTTGCAGGCAAGGAGCATGCGTTGCTGCCATCTCTCACTATGGCTCCTACGAATTATTGGTGATGCCATTCGGTTTGACTAACGCCCCTGCTTCTTTCTGTAATTTAATGAATGATGTGTTTCATGACTTTATTGATCATTTTGTGGTTGTATATCTGGATGATATTGTTGTGTATAGTGAGTCCTTAGAGGATCACTTGTCCCACCTGAGGTTGGTGTTGTCTGAGTTGAGAGAGCACCAATTATATATGAAAAAGGAAAAATGTGAGTTCGCCTGACGTGAGATAATGTTCCTTGGGCATAGGGTGAGTCGAGGGCAATTTAAAATGGACGAGAGAAAAGTCCAGGCAATAGTTGAGTGGGAGGCCCCTACCAAAGTGTCTTATTTGAGGTCCTTTCTTGGTTTGTCTAACTATACAGGAAGTTCGTGCAGGGCTACTCCAAAAAAGTGGCCCCATTGACGGACTTACTCAAGAAGGATAAACCTTGGAGGTGGACCACAGATTGCCAAGAAGCCTTTGACAAGTTGAAGGCAGCGGTGTCCACGGAGCCAATCCTGAGGCTGCCTGATTTTGAGTTGCCTTTCAGTGTGCTAACTGATGCCTCAAACAAAGCCATTGGAGGTGTGTTGGTGCAAGAAGGCCACCCCATTGCCTATGAGAGCCGAAAACTCAATGATGCAGAGCAGCGATACTCAGCCCATGAGAAGGAGATGTTAAGTGGTGCATTGCCTTCGCGCATGGAGGGTGTATTTGCTGGGTACCAGGTTCGTGATTTGGACTGAAAATGTGTCTGACACATTCTTTCAGACTCAAAAAAAGCTTTCTACACGGCAGGCGCAGTGGTAGGAGTTCTTGGCTGAGTACGATTTTACCTGGGAACACAAGCTAGGAAGGCAAAATCAGGTGGCAGATGCCCTAAGTCGCTGACATGTGCAAGAGACGGACAAAACCCAAACCACCTGCCATTGGTTCTCACCCAAAATTTAGCCTTGTGATGGCACTAAGTCACGCTTAGTCTCAGCCAACCGCACACACAGAAGGATTGTACAATGGAACTTTATAAGTAGGCACACAACTCACACACTCAAAAGGGACACAAGAGCATATACAGGAACCTTTCCCAACATTTTATTACTTAACTCAAGTAATACAAAAGAACAATCACCTGAACTCTCAATAGTGTTTCACTCTTTCTCTCTGAGTCATTTCTCTTTCACTGAGTACAAATGACAACCCGTAGGGTCTATATATAGCTGACACCCCCAGCTATCTAGGTCTTGGAGATAAACATTATCTCCCCATCTCTATCGTGGCTGATTATCCTCATCTTCCCACGATCTCATCTATGACTTGATCCTAATAAGCCTTATCTCCCACAATCATCCATCACTTGATCTCGATAAGCCTTATCTACCCACGATCCTTTGCCATGTACGATCTGATAAGCATTATCCTTATGCTTGGCCAACCGAATAGAGCCACACCTGCACATCCCCACGTTCCACACGTCGTAGGAGACTCGATGTCACGCAGTGCCATGCAGACTTGGCCAAGACCCAGCCCTATGATTTGGGCCTCTTGGCCCAAGCCCATGGCTCATCTAATGGAGCCCACAAACATGTATTCCAGCATCCTTTGTCCAACCCAAGTCTTGGTCCACACTAGGACCCACATGTAGGCCCGGTGCCTACGCTGACCCTCTAAACTTTCACCTTGCTTCAAGGAGTGCCCAGCCACTCCAAAGTCCCATGCTAGGAATTGGCGCAAGGTGCTGTCAACTCCTGCATGCCAAGTGTTCATGGGGCTAACAAACCACCGCCACATGTTGAAGCCAGCGTTCTCATTGGTAAGGTTGATAGGTAGCCTTCCACCCGCTTCTCGAACTGCCATAGAGTCACATCTCTTTCCCAGCTCACCTCACTATTTGGGGAATTCTTCCACTTTACCAAGTGCTCAACCAGCCTGTTCTTCTTACTTTGCCCTTGCGTTCGGTGGTCTAGAATTCTCTCCACTTTACGCTGGAACTTAGTTCTGATTGTAGGGGGAGCACGTCATGCTTGTTTCCTTAGAGGCTCATCGCCCGCTTCCTCGTGGAAGGGCTTCAAGAAACTCACGTGGAAGGTTGGATGTACCTTCAACCTTTCTTGGAGCTGCAACCTATATGCAACATTGCCAACTTTCTTCACCACTGAAGGGACCGTCATACTTTGGAACCAGCCACGATGATGCAGAGTAGCGGTACTCATCCCATGAGAAGGAGATGCTGGCAGTGGTGCATTGCCTTCGCACTTGGAGGGTATTTTCTGGGTACCCAGTTCGTGGTATGTTGCCAACACATTCTTTCAGACTCAGAAGAAGCTTTCTGCACGGCAGGCGCAGTGGCAGGAGTTCTTGGCTGAGTACGATTTTACTTGGGAACACAAGCCAGGCAAGCAAAATCAGGTGGCGGATGCCTTAAGTCGCCAACAAGTGCAAGAGACAGTTGCTGCCCTCACTCAAGTGCAGAGTGACTTGCTAGACAAAATCAGGGAACAAGCCAGCATGAGTATAAAAGGTGAGATTGCAACAATAAGCATATTCCTTCCCCACAATAGCACAAAAGGCGAGACGGCAACAACAAAGCATACTCTTTACGCGCACGAGTTTAAAAGGCATGATGGCAACAACAAAGCATACTCCTTACCCGCACGAGCAAAAAAAGCGAGAAGGTAACAACAACAAAACCAGACTCCTTGCCCACACGAGTATAAAAGGTAGGACGGCAACAACAACAAAAGCATGCTCCTTGCTTGCAGGAGTATAAAAGGCGAGACGGCAACAACAAAGCATATTTAATTCTCGTACAGGTATAAAAGGCGAGTAGGTAACAACAACAAAACTAGACTCCTTGCCTGCACAAGTAAAAAGGCGAGATAGCAATAGCAAAGCGTACTCCTTACCTTCACGAGAATAAAAGGCGAAACGGCAACAAGAACAAAACCAGACTCTTTGCCTACATGGGTATAAAACGCGAGACAACAACAACAACAAGAGCAGATACCTTGCCTGCAAGACTGTAAAAGGTAAAATGTACAACAAGAAAAGTATCGTCCTTGCCCATACGAGTATAAAAGGTGAGACAACAACAAAGCATGCTCCTCACCTACACGAATAAAAAGGCTGAGATAGCAAAAACAACAAATGCAAACTCCTCGCCCTTACGAGTATAAAAGGGTCGATGGTAAGAACAAGAAAATCATACTTTTTACTCGTACTAGTAAAAAAGGCGAGATGGCAACAGCAAAGCATGCCTGCACGAGTATAAAAGGTGAGACGGCAACAACAAAGCATACTCCTTCCCTGCACAAGAATAAAAGGCGAGACAGCAACAACAAGAAAATCAGACTCCTTGTTCGCACGGGTATAAAAGACGAGATAGTAGCAATAACAAAAGCAGATTGTTTGCCGACAAGAGTATAAAAGGTGAAAAGTACAACAACAAAAGTTTACTCGTTGCCCGTACGAGTATAAAAGGCGAGATGGTAACAACAGCAAATCAGACTCGTAGTCCGTGAGAGTTTAAAAGGCTAGACAACAAAAACAACAAATGCAGACTCATTGCACACAAGAGTATGAAAGTAGACAATCACAACAACAAAAGTATACTTCTAGTTGGCCAGAGTATAAAACGCAGGACGACAACAACAACAAAACTAGAGTCCTTGCCCGCATGAAGATAAAAGGTGAGACGGCAACAACAGCAAAAGTAGACTCCTTGCTCACAATGGTATAAAAGGCGAAAAGTACAACAGCAAACATATACTCATGGCCCGTACGAATATAAAAGGGGAGACAGTAGCAACAACAAAACATACTCCAAGCCCATGCGAGCATAAAAGTGAGACAGCAACAACAACAAAGGCACACTCCTTGCCCATACAAGTATAAAAAGTAAGACGGCAACAACAAAGCTTACTCCTTCCCTATACAAGTATAAAAGGCCCGTCGGCAGTAGCAACAAAACTAGACTCCTTTCCGTCACGAGTAAAAATGAGGCGGCAACAACAAAGCATACTCCATAACCACACAAGAATAAATGGCGAGATGACAACAGCAGCAAAACTGGGCTCCTTGCATACATGGGTATAAAAGGCAAGACAGTAACAACAACAAGAACAGACACCTTGCCATAAGAGTATAAAAGGCGAAGTGTACAACAACAAAAGTATACTCCTTGCCCGCATGAGTATAAAAAGTGAGACAACAACAACAAAGCATGCTCCTCACCCGTACCAGTATAAAAGGCAAGACAGTAAAAATAATAAATGTAGACTTCTTGCCCGTATGAATGTAAAAGGCGAGATGGTAAGAACAACAAAAGCATACTCTTTACTCACTCGAGTAAAAAATGCGAGACGGTAATATCAAAGCCTACTCCTTGCCCGCATGACTATAAAAGGTGAGACGGCAATAGCAAAGTGTACTCCTTATCTGCACAAGAATAAAAGGCAAGACGACAACAACGACAAAGTCAGACTCCTTGCTCGCACTGGTATAAGGACGAGACAGTAACAATAACGAAAGTAGACTCTTTGCAGACATTAGTATAAAAGGTGAAAGGTACAATAACAAAAGTTTACTCCTTACCCGCACAAGTATAAATGGCAAGATGGTAATAACAAAGTCAGACTCCTTGCTCGTAGCCCATGCGAGTTTAAAGGCTAGACAACAAAAACAACAAATGCAGACTCCTTGCCCGCAAGAGTATGAAAGACGACAATCACAACAATAAAAGTATACTCCTAGCCTGCTGGAGTATAAAGGGCAAGACAGTAAGAACAATAAAACTAGAGTCCTTGCCTACGCGAAGATAAAAGGCGAGACGACAACAATAGCAAAAGTAGACTCCTTGCCCGCTAGAGTATAAAAGGCAAAATGTACAACAACAAAAGTATACTCTTTTCCCACAAGAGTATAAAAGGGAAATTAGTAGCAACAACAAAGCATACTCCTAGCCTGCGTGAGCATAAAAGCGAGACAGCAACCACAACAAATACAGACTCCATGCCCGCGAGAGTATAAAAGGCAAGATGACAACAACAACAAAAGCACACTCCTAGCCCATGCAAGTATAAAAAGCGAGACGACAATAGTAAAGCTTGCTTCTTGCCTACAAGAGTATAAAAGGCGAGTTGGCAGCAGAAACAAAACCAGACTCTTTGCCCACACAGTGAAAGGACAAGACGGCAACAACAAAGCATACTCCTTACCCACACAAGAATAAATGGCGAGACGACGACGACAACAACAAAACCAGGCTTCTTGCCTACACGGGTATAGGAGGCAAGATAGTAACAACAACAATAGCAGACACCTTGCCTGTAAGAGTATAAAAGGCAAAATGTACAACAACAAAAGTATACTCCTTGCTTGTATGAGCATAAAAGGCGAGACAACAACAAGAAAGCATGTTTCTCACCCGTACGAATATAAAAGGCAAGACAGCAAAAACAACAAATCCAGAGTCCTTGCCGGAAAGAGTATGAAAGGCGACAAGCACAACAACAAAATTATACTCCTAACCTGCCTGAGTATATATGTGGGACGGCAACAACAACAAAACCAAAGTCCTTACTTGCACGAAGATAAATGGCAAGATGGCAAAAACAGCTAAAGTAGACTCTTTACTAGCAAGAGTATCAAAGGCAAAAAGTATAAGAACAAAAGTATACTCCATGCCCGCACAAGTATAAAAGTAGAGACGGTAGTAATAACAAAGCATACTCTTATCCCCACACGAGTATAAAGACGAGACGACAACAACAACAAAAGCAGACCACACGAGTATAAAAGTGGAGACGGTAGCAATAATAAAGCATACTCCTAGCCCGCGTGAGTATAAAGACGAAACGACAACAACAACAAAACCAAACTCCTTGCCCGCAAGAGTATAAAAGGTGAGACGACAACAACAAAGCATACTTTTTGTCCTACGAGTATAAAAGGCGAGACAATAACAACAAAGCATGTTTTTTGCTTGCATGAGTAAAAAAGGCGAGACGACAACAAGTACAAAACTAGACTCCCTGTCCTTATGAGTATAAAATGCGAGATAGCAACAACAAAGTGTGCTGCTTCCCTGCACGAGTAAGAAAGGCGAGACGACAGGAAGAACAAAACCGAATTCCTTGTCTGTACGAGTATAAAAAGTGAGACGACAACAATAAAAAAAGCATACTTGCTACCCGCACGAGTGTGAAAGGCGACACGGCAACAACAAGGCATACTCCTTACCCGCATAAGTATAAAAGGCGAGATGACAAGAACAAAGTATACGCTTTGGCCACATGAGTATAAAAGGCAGGATGGCAACAACAGAGCATACTCTTTTCTCGTAAGAGTATAAAAGGCGACATAGCAATAGCAACGCATACGTCTTACCCGTGCGAGTATAAAAGGCAAGACGGTTCCCTGCCTATACGAGTATAAAATGCAAAATGGCAATGGCTACAGCAAAGCATACTCTTTCCATGCAAGAGTTTAAAAGCGAGGTGGCAAAAACAAAGCGTACTCCTTACCTGCATGAGTACCATGACGAGATGGCAAAAACAAAGCGTACTCCTTGCCCACACGAGTACCATGGCAAGACGGCAACAACAAAGCATTCTTCTCGCCTGCACGAGTATAAAAGACAAGACAACAACAACAAAGCATTCTTCTCGCCCACTTGAGTATAAAAGGAGAGACTGCAACAACAACAAAACCAGACTCCTTGCCCGTACGAGAGATGACAACAACAACAAAAGTATACTCTTTGCTTGCACGGCCATAAAAGGCAAGATGGCAATAGCAAAGCATACTCCTTGCCTGCAAAAGTTTAAAAGGCGAGGCGGCAATAGCAACAAAACCAGACTATTTGCTAGCACAGGTATAAAATGCGAGATAGTAACAACAACAAATGTAGACTCATTGCCCGCAAGAGCTTAAAGGCAAAACATACAACAAGAAAAGTATACTCCTTCTTGCGCGTGTATAAAAGGCAACATGGCAACAACAGCAAGGCAGACTCCTAGCCCGCAAGGGTGCAAAAGGCGAGAAGGAAAAAACAAAAAAAGTAGACTTCTTGCCTGCAAGAGTATAAAAGGCAACAAGCACAACAATAAAAGTAGACTCCTTGCCCTCCCGAGTATAAAAGGCGGGACGGCAACAACAACAAAACTACTCTCCTTAATTGTACAAATATAAACGGCGAGACGAAAACAACAACAAAAGTAGACTCCTTGTCTGCCAGAATATACAAGGGGAGGCGGCAATAGCAACAAAACCAGACTCTTTGCCTACACAGGTATAAAATGCGAGACATTAACAACAACAAAATTAGACTCATTACCCGCAAGAGTATAGAAGGCAAAAAGTACAACAAGAAAAATACACACCTTCTTGCACGCGTTCAAAAAGGCAAGAGGACAACAACAACAAAGTAGACTCCTAGCTCGCACTAGTGTAAAAGGCGAGAAGGCAAAAACAACAAAAGCAGGCTCCTTGCTTGCAAGAGCATAAAAGATGACAAGCACAACAACGAAAGTACACTCCTTGCCCTCTCAAGTATAGAAGGTAGGATGGTAACAACAACAAAACTACACTCCATGGACGCACAACGATAAAAGAGATGGAAACAACAATAAAACTAGACTCCTTGTCCGCAAGAGTATAAAAGGCAAAAAGTACAAAACAAAAGTATACTACTTGCTCGCAAGAGTGTAAAATGTGAGATGGTAACAATAGCAAAACAGACTACTTGCCTGCATGAGTATAAAAGGCAAAAAGTACAAAAACAAAAGTATACTTCTTTCCCGCATGAGTATAAATGGCGAGATGGCAACAACAACAAAACCAGAATCCTTGCCATATGAGTATAAAAGGCGAGACGACAACAACGACAAAAGGATGCTCCTTGCTCACATGGGTATAAAAGGCGAGACAGCAACTGCACAGCATAGTCCTTGCCTGCATGAGTATAAAGCATACTCCTTTCCGCCAATTGTATAAAAGGCGAGACAGCAATAGTAGAGCATACTCCTTGCCTGCAAAAGTATAAAAGACAAGACAACAACAACAAAGCATACTCCCTGCCCGCACGAGTGTAAAGGACGAGACGACAATAACAACAAAACCAGACTGAGTGCCCGTACGTGTATAAAAGTTGTGACAGCAATAACAACAAAAGCATATTCCTTGCCTGCACGAGTATAAAAGACGAGACAGCAACAACAAAACATATTCCTTTCCCGCAAGAGTATAAAGGGCTAGACGGCAACTAAAAAGCATGCTCCTCACCCGCACGAGTATAAAAGGCAAGATGAGAACAACTAAAAAACCACACTCCTTGGCCGCACAAGTATAAAATGTGAAATGGCAACAACAACAAAAGCACATTCTTTGCTCGCAGGAGTATAAGAGGCGAGATGACAATAGCGAAGCATACTCTTACCCCACACATGTATGAAAGGCAAGATGAGAACAACACAAAACAAGAATCCTTGCCCGCACGAGCGTAAAAGGCGAAACAGTAAGAACAACAAAAGCATACCCTTTGCTCGCATGACTGTAAAAGGCGAGATGACATCAGCAAAGCATACTCCTTGCCCAAACGAGTATAAAAATTGAGATGGCAACAACAACAAAACCAGACTCTTTGCCTGCAAGTGTATAAAAGGTGAGACAGCAACAACAAAGCAAACTCCATGTCTACACGAGTATAAAAGGCGAGACGACAACAACAAAGCGTGCTGCATGCCCGCACATGTATAAAAGGCGACAGGGTAATGACAACAAAACCAGACCCCTTGTCCATATGAGACAGCAACAGCAAAGCATACTATTTGCCTGCATGAGCTTAAAAGGCGATACGGTAACAGCAGAGCATAGTCCTTACCCACACACGTATAAAAGGAGTGTATAAAAGTTGAGACAGCAACAACAAAGCTCGACTACTTGCCTGTACAAGTATAAACGTTGAGATGGCAACAACGACAAAAGCATAGTCTTTGCCTGCACAAGTATAAAAGGCACGACGGCTATAGCAAAGGATACTCCTTACTTGCACGAGTATAAAAGGTGAGACGGCAACAACAAAGCATGCTCCTCACCCTCAGGAACATAAAACGCGACACGGCAACAATAACAAATCCAAATTCCTTGCCCTCACAAGTATAAAAGGTTTGATGACAACATAACAAAAGGACCGTTCCTTGCCCGCATGAATATAAAAGGTGAGGCAACAATAGCAAAGCACACTCATTGCCCACACGAGCATAAAAGGCATGACGGCAACAACAACAAAACCAGACTCCTTGCCTGCACGGGTGTAAAAGGTGAGATAGTAACAACAACAAAAGCAAGCTCTTTGCTCGCTAGTGTATAAAAGGCAAAAGGTACAACAACAAAAGGATACTCCTTGCTCGCATGAGTATAAAAGGCGAGACAGTAACAACAGCAAGGCACACTCCTAGCCCGCACGAGTATAGAACGTGAGACAACAACAATAACAAAAGCACACTCCTTGCCCGCATGAGTATAAAAGGCCAGAGGGCAACAACAACAAAAGCAGACTCTTTGCCTGCATGGGTATAAAAGGCAAGACAGTAACAACAACAAAAGCAAACTCCTTGCCCGCAACAGTATAAAAGGCAAAAAGTACAACCACAAAAGTATACTCATTGCCCGCATGAGTTCAAAAGGCGAGACGACAAACAATAACAAAACCATACACCCTGCCCGAACGAATATGAAAGTCGAGAGGCTAATAACAGCGAAGCAGACTCCTAGCCCGTAGGAGTAGGAGAGGCGAGACGACAACAACAATAAAAGGAGACTCCTTGCTTGCAAGAGTATAAAAGGCAAAAGGCACAATAACAAAAGTATACTCCTTGCAAACACGTGTATAAAAAGCGAGACAGCAACAACAACAAAGCCAGGCTCCCTACCCACACGAGCATAAAAGGCAAGATGGCAAGAACAATAAAAGTAGACTCCTTGCCCGCAAGAGTATAAAATAAAAGGCAAAAAATATGTCAACAAAAGTATACTCTTTGCCTGTACGAGTATACAAGGCGAGAAGGCAATAACAACAAAACCATACTACTTACCTGCGAGAGTATAAAATGAAAAAAGTACAACAATGAAGGTATAATCCTCACACGCCCGAGTATAAAAAGCAAGACGGCAACAACAAAGAATATACCTTGCCCACACGAGTATAAAAGGCAATATGGCAACAACAAAGCATGCTGCTTGCTCACATGAGTACAAAAGGCCCAACGGCAACAACAACATACCAGACTTCTTGCCCGTACGAGTATAAAAGGCGACACTGCAACGGCAAAAAAAGCATACTCCCTGCCCGCACGAGTATAATAGGCAGGGCGTCAACAACAACAAAAGCAGACTCCTAGCCCAGACGAGTATACAAGGCGAGACGAAAACAACTGCAAAAGTAGACTCTATGCTTTGAAGAATATAAAGGGCAAAAAGTACAAAATCAAAAGTATCCTCCTTGCTTGCATGAGCATAAAAGGTGAGACGATATCAACTGCAAAGCAAAAGCATAGCCCTCACGAGTATAAAAAGCTAGACAACAATAATAACAAAACCAGACTCCTTGCCCGCAAGAGTATAAAAGGCGACAAGTACGACAACAAAAGTATGCTCCTCGCCAGCCCAAGTGCAAAAGGCAAGACAGCAACAATGAAGCTGATTGCTTGCCGGCACTAGTATAAAAGGCGAGATGGCAACAACCACAAACCTAGACCCCTTGCCTCTACGAGTATAAAAGGCAAGGTAGCAACAACAACAAAAACAGACTTCCAGCCTGCATGAGTATAAAAGGCGAGACGACAACAACAACAAAAGTGGACTCCTTACCCGCAAGAGTATAAAAGTCAAAAGCTACAACAACGAAAGTATACTCCTTGGCTGCACGAGTATAAAAGGCAAAGACGACAAGAACAACAAAGCCAGACTCATTGCTTGCACGTGTATAAAACGCGATGCGGCAAGAACAGCAAAAGTAGACTCCGTGCCCGCAATAGTTTAAAAGGCAAAAAGCACAACAACAAAAGCATATTCCTTGCCTGCACGAGTATAAAAGGCGAGACGGTAACAACAATAGAACTAGACTATTTGCCCAGAAGAGTATCAAAGGTGACAAGTACAAAAACAAAAGTATACTCCTCATCCGTTCAAGTATAAAAGACGAGACGGTAACAACAAAGCATATTCCTTGCCCGCACGACTATAAAAGGCCAAACGGCAACAACAAAGCATGTTGCTTGCCTGCATGAGTAAAAATGGTAAGACGGCAACAAGAACAAAACTGGACTCCTTACGCGTACAGGTATAAAAGGTGAGACGGCAAACAACAACAAAACCATACTTCTTGCTTGTAGGAGTATAAACGGCGAGGGGGCAACAACAACCCATGCTTCTTACCCGCACGAGTATAAAAGGCGAGAAAGCAACATTAAAGCTTACTCGTTGCCCACACGAGTATGAAAGGTAAGACGACAACAACAAAACATACACCTTGTCCACAAGAGTATAAAAGGCGAGATAGCAACAATAGGAAATCAGACTCCTAGCCAGTACATGTATAGAATACGAGACAGCAACAGCAAAAAAAGAGTCTCATTGGCTGTAAGAGTATAAAAGGTGACAAGTGCAACAGCAAAAGTATACTCCTCCACCCCCTGAGTATAAAAGGCGAGACGACATCAACAACAAAACTAGACTCTTTGCCCGCACAATTGTAAGGATGAGACGACACAACAGCAAAAGTAGACTCCTTGCCCAAAAGAATATAAAGAGCGAAAAGTACAACAACAAAAGTATACTCCTTGCCCACACGAGTATAATAAGCAAGACAACAACAACAACAAAACTAGACTCCTTTCCCACACGGGTATAACAAGCGAAAAGTATAACAACAAAAGAATACTTCGTGCCCGCACGAGTACAAAAGGTGAGACAACAACAACAACAAAACCAGACTTTTTACAAGCATGACCATAACAGGCGGGACAACAACAACAACAAAACCAGACTCCTTGCCGCAAGAGTGTAAAGGGCTAAAAGCACAAGAACTAAAGCATACTCCTCACCTACACAAGTATAAAAGGTGAGATGGTAGCAACAACAAAGTAGACTTCTAGCCCACTAGAGTGTAAAAGGTAAGACCACAACAACAAGAAAAGTAGACTCCTTGCTCGCAAGAATACAAAAGACGAGACGGTAACAACAAAGCATACTTCTTGCCTGCACGAGTATAAAAGGCAAGACAGCAACAACAAAGCATATTGTTTGCCCATATGAGTATAAAAGGGCAAGACGACAACAACAACAAAACCAGACTCCTTGCCCGTATAGGTATAAATGGCGAGACGACAATAGCAACGCAAGCGCCTAGCCCTCACTAGCGAGACGACAACAATAATGGCAAAAGCATACTCCGTGCCCGCATGAGTATAAAAGGCGAGACGGCAACAGCAAAGCAGACGCGTAGCCCTCACTAGCGAGATCACAACATCAACAACAAAAACAGACTCCTTTCTTGGAAGAGTATAAAAGGCGAGACGGCAATAACAACGCATACTCCTAGCCCGCACAGCTATAAAAGGCGAGACGGCAGCAATAAAGCATGATGCTTGCCAACACGAGTATAAAAGGCAAGACGACAACAACAAAGCATGCTGCTTGCCCACACAAGTATAAAAGGCGACACGACAACAACAACAAAAGCAGACACCTTGCCCGCAAGAGTATAAAAGGCGAGACAGCAATAAAAATGCATACTTCTTGCCTGCACGACTATATAGGGCAAGATGGCAAGAACAAAGCATGATGCTTACCCGCACAACCATAAAAAGTGGGGTGGTAACAACAAGGCATACTCCTTACCCGCATGACTATAAAAGGCGAGACGACAACAATAAAGCAAGCTGCTTTCCCGTACAGTGTAAAAAGCGAGGCGGCAACAACAATAAACCCAGACTCCTTGCCTGTACAAGTATAAAAGGCGAGAAGGTAACAACAACAAAAGCATACTCCATGCCCGCACGAGTATAAAAGGTGAGACGACAACAACAAAGCATACTTCTAGGCTGCAAGAGGATAAAAGGCGAGACAGCAACAACAACAAAAGCATATACCCTACTCGCATGAGTTTAAAAGCGAGATGGCAACAACAACAAAACTAGACTCCTTGTCCGCACCAGTATAAAAGGCAAGACGGCAATAACGACAAAAGCATACTCCTTGCCCGCAAGAGTATAAAAGGCAAGATGACAATGTCACCAAAACCAGACTCCTTGCCTGTACGAGCATAAAAGGCTAGAGACAACAATAACAAAAGCATATTTCGTGCTTGCACGAGTATAAAAGGCGTGACGCAACAATAGCAAAGTAGACTTCTAGCCCACAAGAGTATAAAAGGCAAGATGCCAACAACAACAAAACCAGACTCCTTGCTTGCACGAGTATAAAAACTGAGACGGTAACAACAGCAAAAGTAGACTCCTTGCCCACAATAATACAAATGGAAAAAGCACAAAAACAAAGCATACTCCTTCCCTGCACGAGCATAAAAGGCGAGACGGTAACAACAACAAAGGAAACGCTTAGGCCACACGAGTATAAAAGGCAAGACGGTAATAATAACAAAAGTAGAATCCTTTCCTATAAGAGTATAAAAGGTGAGACGACAACAACAAAGCATACTCCTTGCCCGGACGAGTATAAAAGGTGAGACGGCAACAACAAAGCTTGTTGATTGCTTGCAGGAGTATAAAAGGTAAGCTAGAAACTACAACAAAACCAGACTCCTCACTCGTAAGAGTATAAAGGGCCAAAAGTACAACAACAAAAGTATACTCTTTACCTGTGTGAGTGTGAAATGTGAGACGTCAACAACAACAAAAACAGACTACTTACCTGCACGAGTATGAAAAGTAAGACAGGATCAACAACAAAAATAGACTCCTTGCTCGCAAGAATAGGAAAGGCGAAAAGTACAACAATAAAAGTATACTCCTTGCCCATATGAGTATAAAAGGGGAGAGGCCAATAGCAACGCTGACTCCTAGTTCGCACAAGTATAAAAGGCGAGACAACAACCACAACAAAAGAAGATTCCTTGCTCAAAAGATTATAAAAGGCGAAAAGTACAACGATAAAAGCATACTCATTGTGGCACGAGTATAAAAGGTAAGCCAGTAAGAACGACGAAGTAGACTCCTAGCATGCATGAGTATAAAAGTCGAGACAGCAACAACATCAAAGCAGACTCCTAGTACACACGAGTATAAAAGGCGAGACGACAACAACAACAAAAGTAGACTCCTTGCTCGTACAAGTATAAAAGCCGAGACAGTAACAACAGCATTGATAGACTCCTTGCCCGCAAGAATACAAAAGACAAAAAGTACAAAAATAAAAGTATACTGCTCGCCCACATGAGTATAAAAGGGCAAGATGGTAATAACAGCAGAGCTGACTCCTAGTACACACGAGTATAAAAGGCGAGATAGCAACAACAATAAAATTAGACTCATTACTCGCAAGAATATAAAAAACGAGACAGCAACAATAACAAAAGCAAAGTCAATACCCGCAAGAGTATAAAAGGAGACAAGTACAACAACAAAAGTATGCTCCTCGCCTGCTCGAGTATAAAGGGCCAGACGGGAACAATAAAGCAGACTCCTCACTCGTATAAGTGTAAAAGGCGAGAAGGCAACAAAAGAGCATTCTCTTTTCCTGCACGGGTATAACATGGGAGACAGAAACAACAACAAAACCAGACTCCTTTCCCAATGAGTACAAAAGGCGATACGGCAACAACAACAAAAGCATTCTCCTTGCTTGCACGAGTAGGAAAGGCGAGATGGCAATAGCAAAGGATGCCCCTTGCCTGCACGAGCATAAAAGGCAAGACGACAGCAACAACAAATACTAACCCCTTGCCCACGTGAGTATTGAAGGTGAGACAGCGACAACAACAAAACTAGACTCTTTGGCCGCACGAGTATAAAAGATGAGACGAAAAAAATAACAAACGCATACTCCTTGGCAGCACGAGTATAAAAGGCAAGATGACAACTACAACAAAACCAGACTCCTTGCCTGAACGACAGCAACAACAAAAGCATACTCCTTGCCCGCACGAGTATAAAAGGCGAGACGTTGACAACAAACCATATTCCTTGCGCGTATGAGCATAAAAGGAAGGACAACAACAACAAAGCATGCTCATTGCCCGCACGAGTATAAAAGGCGAGCCAGCAACAACAACAAAACCAAACCCCTTGCCCGTACGAGTACAAAAGGCGAGAGGACAACAACAACAAAAGCATACTCCTTGCTCGAACGAGTATAAAAGGCGAGTCGGTAACAATAAGAAAAATAGAATCCTTGCCTGCACGAGCATACAAGGCGAGACATCAACATCAACAAAAACAGATTCCGTGCCCAAAAGAGCATAAATGGCAAAAAATAAAACAACAAAATTATGCTCCTTGCCAACACTAGTATAAAAGGCATGACGACAATAATAGCAAAGCAGACTCCTAACCCGCACGAGTACAAAAGGCGAGACGGACAACAACAGTAAAAGCAGACTCTTTGCCCGCAAGAGCAAAAAAGGCGACAAGTACAATAACAAAACCAGACCCCTTGCCCACGTGAACAGAAAAAGTGAGACAGCAACAACAACAAAAGTATATTTTTTTCCTGCAAGAGTATAAAAGGCGAAAAGCACATTAACAAAAGTGTACTCCTTGCCCGCACGAGTAGAAAAGGCAACACAGTAACAACAGAAAAGCAGACTCCTTGCCTGCATGACTTAAAAGGCTAAATGCCAGCAACAACAGAAGTAGACTCCTTCGCTACACGAGTATAAAAGGCGACACGTCAACAACAAGGCATGCTGCTTGCCCTCGTGAGAGTAAAAGTTGACACTGCAACAACAACAAAACCAGACTCCTTGCTTGTATCAGTATAAAAGGCGAGAAGGCAACATCAACAAATGCATACTCCCCGCCAGCACGAGTATGAAAGGAGAGATAGCAATAGCAAAGCATACCCTTGCCCGCGTGAGTATAAAAGATGAGACGGCAGTAACAACAAAACCAGACACCTTGCCCACACGAGCATAAAAGGGGAGGTGGCAACAAAGCATACTCCTTGCTCGCACGAGTATAAAAGACGAGACGACAACAACAAAGCATCCTTCTTACTCGCACGAGTATAAAATGTGAGATGACAACAACAAAGTATGCTGCTTGCCTGTACAAGTGTAAAAGGCAAGACAGCAACAACAACAAGACTAGACTCCTTGCCTGTATGAGTATAAAAGGAGAGGCGACAACAACAACAAAAGTAGACTCTTTGCCTACAATAATATAAAAGGCGAAAAGCACAAAAATAAAAGCATACTCCTAATAAATGGCAAGACGATAATAATAGCAAAGCAAGCGCCTAGCCCTCGAGAATATAGAAGGCGAGACGACAACAACAACAAAAGCAGACTCCTTACCCACAAGAGTATAAAAGGCAAGGCCTTGACAACAAAGTGTACTCCTTGCTTGCTGGAGTATAAATGCCGAGACGACAAGAACAAAGGTTGCTGCTTGCTTGTATGAGTATAAAAATGAGATGGCAATAACAGTCAAAGTAGACTCCTTGCTCGCAAGATTATAAAAGGCAAAAAATGCAAAAATAAAAGTATAATCCTTGCCTGAACGAGCATAAAAGGCGAGACGGTGACAATAGCAAAGCAGGCTGCCAGCCTGCACAAGTACAAAATGTGAGACAATAACAATAGCAAAAGTAGACTCCTTGTGCGCAGGAATGTAAAAGGCGAAAAGCAAAAAGGTAAATGTATACTCCTTGCCTATACTAGTTTAAAATGGTAGACGGTAGCAACAGCAAAGCAAACGCCTAACGCTCACGAGTATAAAAGGCAAAGTGGCAATAGCAACAGAAGCAGACTCCTTACCCACAAGAGTATGCAAGGCAGGACGGCAACAACAAAGCATACTCCTTGCACTCATGAGTATAAATGGCAAGACAACAACAACAAAGCAAGCTCCTTACTCACACGAGTGTAAAATGCAAGACGACAGCAAAAAAGCATGCTTCTAGCCGGCACAAATATGAAAGGCAAGACCAACAACAATAAAACCTGACCCCTTACCCACACAAGTATAAAAGCGTGACAGTAACAACAACAGCATACTCCTTGCTCGCACGAGTATAAAAGGTGAAATGACAATAGCAAAGCATACGCGTTAGCCGTACGAGTATAAAAGGCAAGAGGACAACTACAACAAAAGCAGACTCCTTGGCCGTGCGAGTATAAAAGGGGAGGCGACAACAACAACAAAAGCATGCTCCTTGCACGCACAAGAATAAAAGGTCAGACGGCAACGGCAAAGCATACTCTTGCCCGCATGAGTATAAAAGGCATGTCGGTAACAACAACAAAACTAATATCGTTTCCTGCACGAGTATAAAAGCAAGATAGCAACAACAACAAAAGTAGAATCTTTGCCCGCAAGAGTATAAAAGGCAAAAAGTCCAACAACAAAAGCATACTCAATGCCCACATGAGTATAAAAGGCGAGGCGATAACAACAGCAAAGCAGACTCCTAACCCGCACGAGTGTAAAAGGCGCGAGGGCAGCAACAACAAAAACAAACTCCTTGCCCGCAAGAGTAAAAAAGGCAACAAGTACAACAACAAAACTAGACTTGTTGCCTGCCCGAGCATAAAAGTCGAGATAGCAACTGCAGTAAAAGTAGACTCTTTGCCTGCAAGAGTTTAAAAGGGAAAAAGTAAAACAACTAAAGTATACTCCTTGCTTGCATGACTATAAAAGGAGAGACGGTAACCACAACAAAACTGACTCCTAGCCCGCATGAATTAAAAGGCTAAACATCAACAACAACAAAAGCAGACTCCTTGCCTACAAAAGTATAAAAGGCAGGACTGCAACAACAAAGCATACTCCTTGCCCGCATGGGTATAAACAGCAAGACGACAATAACAAAGCATGCTGCTTGCTTGCACGAGTATAAAACGCATTAACAACAACAAAAACAGGCTTCTTGCTCATACGGGTACGAATGGCAAGACTACAACAACAATAAATGCATACTCGCTGCCAACAAGAATATAAAAGGCAACACAACAATAGCAGAGCATACTCTTTACCCGCATGAGTATAAAAGGCGAGACGACAACAATAACAAAACCAGACTCCTTCCCTGCAAGAGCATAAAAACCAAGAACTACAACAACAATTGTACACTCTTTACCTGCACGAGTATAAAAGACAAGATGATAGCAACAACAAAACCAAACGCCCTGCCTGCACGAGTGTATAAGGCGAGACAATAATAACAACAAAAGCAGACTCCTTACCCGTAAGAGTATAAAAGGCAAAAAGTATAGCAACAAAAGTATGCTCTTTGCCTGCACTACTATAAAAGGCGAGACAGCAACAACTGCAAAGTAGACACCTAGCCTGCACGAGTATAAGAGGCAAGATGGCAACAACAACAAAAGCAGACTCCTTGCCTATAATAGTATAAAAGAGGATAAGTACAACAACAAAAGTATACTCCTTACCCGACCGAGTATAAAAGGTGAGAGGACAACTACAACAAAAGCAGACTCCTTGCCCATGTGAGACAGCAACAACAACAAAAGTATACTCCTTGCACGCATGGGTATAAAAGGTGAGACGTCAACAACAAAGCATACACCTTGCCAACAAGAGTATAAAAGCCGAGACGACAACAATAAAGCATGCACTTTACCTACACGAGTGTAAAAGGTGATACAGCAACAACAACAAAACCAGACTCCTTGTCCATGTGAGTATAAAAGATTAGACCACATGAGTATAAAAGGCGAGATGACAACGACAACAAAAGCAAGATCCTTTCCCGCAAGAGTGTAACGACTACAAGTACAACAAGAAAACTATAGTCCTTACCCAACCAAGCACAAAAGGCAAGAGGACAACTACAATGGAAGCAGACTCCTTGCCCATGCGAGTATAAAAATGGAGATGGCAACAACAACAAAAGCATACTCCTTGCACGCATGAGTATAAGAGGTGAGACGGCAACAACAAAGCATACTCCTTGCCTGCAAGAGTATAAAAGGTGAGACGACAATAACAAAGCATGTCCCTTACCTACACGAGTATAAAAGGCCAGAAAGAAACAACAACAAAACTAGACGGCCTGCCTGCACGAGCACGCATGAGTATAAGAGGTGAGACGGCAACAACAAAGCATACTCCTTGCCTGCAAGAGTATAAAAGGTGAGATGACAATAACAAAGCATGTCCCTTACCTGCACGAGTATAAAAGGCCAGAAAGAAACAACAACAAAACTAGACGCCCTGCCTGCACGAGTATAAAACACGGGACCACATGAGTATAAAAGCCGAGATGACAACAACAACAAAAGCATACTGCTTGCCCACACGAGTATAAAAAGCGAGTCGATAACAGCAACAAAACTAGTATCCTTGCTTGCACGAGTATAAAAAGCGAGACAGCAACAACGAGAAAAGTAGACTCCTTGCCTGCAAGTTTATAAAAGGCAAAAAGTCGAACAACAAAAGCATACTTAATGCCCGCATCAACGGGCAGACGTAAGGATGAAGGTTATTACAGTACCTTCAGTGATGGTTAGTGGAAACTTATTAAAGGCTCCCTGATTGTGGTCGGTGGTAAAAAATGCTCAAGTTTATATATCATACAAGCTTTCATCTTCAGAAATGTTGTGAATGTAGTGGAGAATGAGAAAACCACTGGGTTGGGGTATAAGCGGCTCAGCCATATGAGTGAAAATGGGATAATTACTTGACAGGGAAAAACCAGCTTCTAGGTTTCAGGAGTGCGGTTTGGAAAAAATGTCCTCACTGTTTGGCTATGAAACAAACTAGAGTTACATTCAAGAGTCACCCACCTTCTAGGAAGTCAAAGTTGCTTGAGTTGGTGCATTCTGATGTCTGTGGTCCTTTGAAGGTACGCTCACTTAGTGGTGCTCTTTATTTTGTGACTTTTATTGATGATCACTCTAAGAAGCATTGGGTCGATACTTTGAAGACTAAGGATCAGGTTTTGATATTTTCAAGAAATTTTATGCCTTGATTGAGAGACAAACAGGAAAGAAGCTGAAATGTGTCAGTACTGATAATAGTGGTGAGCATAGTGGCCCATTTGATGAATATTGTCAGGCTCATGGGATTCAACACCAGAGGACACCTCCCTAGACACCACAGTTGAATGACTTAAAGGGATGAACAGAACACTAATTGAGAGAGTTACATTTCTACTCTCAAATGTGGAGGTGATCCTCTGTGGCCAGCTTCTTAGAGGGACTAAGGCCTTCTAGGCCAAGGAAGTTTGAGGCAATAACATGTCTGTGATGCCCTTAGATGTTATGGGCTGTACGCGCGCTACACTGATATATTCAACGAGTTTATAGCCTTGGCCAACAAGCCCGGGTAATCTTTGAAATTTCATCGTGATGGGGATAGATCATTGCAATTGTTGGTCTTCAATGAGGAATTCCTAGTAAGCGTGAGTCATCAGCTCGCGTTGACTACGTCCTTGCCCTTTGTACACACCATCCGTCACTCCTACCGATTGAATGGTCCGATGAAGTGTTCGGATTGCAGCGACCTGGGCGGTTCGCTGCTGGCGATGTTGCGAGAAGTCCACTAAACCTTATCTTTTAGAGGAAGGAGAAGTCGTAACAAGGTTTCCGTTGGTGAACCTGCAGAAGGATCATTGTTGAAACCTCTGCCCAGCAGAACGACCCGCGAACAAGTTAACATCACACGACGCGGGGCGTGCATTGGTCCATGGGCACCCGCAAGCTGCAGTGTCTATCGTGAGGTCGACCGCTTGTCGGTCGCCCCCACCACACGAACAACAAAACCCCGGTGCAGGTCGCGCAAAGGAAAAAAAATTGAAAGGCAATG
>JADCRB010000066.1:2371460-2455131 GCA_021464245.1 Carallia brachiata
CTTGCGGGGGCAGCGTGCAAGGGCAGTGGGCTGCACGTCTGGCCAACAGCGAGCGCGGCGGGCTAGGGGGAGCAGCGCGGGTCGTCTGTCCATTAGGGCGCGCTACGGGTTGGGGGAGTAGGGCTTCTCGTAAGGCCAGTAGCACGCGCAGCAAGCTGGGGGGAGCAGCAGGCGCGCGCCACAGGGTGCTCATCTGGCATGGGCGCGCTCGCTCATTTGGTCAGCAGCCCGCGTGGCGAGCTTGGGGGAGCAGCGCACTGCAGGGCCAGCGCCCGCACACCGCATTTTGCTCGTTGGGCTGGCCACGCGCTCGTAGTTTGCCCAGTGCGCACGCAGTCCTCCCAGCACACTGCGCGTCATGCTGGCCGCGTGAGGGGGCAGTCCTGCCAGCATGTGCCTGCAGCGGGTGGCGCGTCGAGCCTGCCCCGCGCACACGCAGTCTTCCCACCTTTGTCCAACCCAAGTCTTGGTCCACACTGGGACCCGCATGTATGCTTGTGCCTACGCTAACCCTCTCAGCTTTCACCTTGCTTCAAGGAGTGTCCAACCACTCCAAAGTAATGCAAGGTGCTGCCAACACCTGCATGCCAAGTGTTCATGGGGTGACAGCTAATTTTCTCACCCAAAATTTCGCCTTGTGATGGCACTAAGTCGCCCTTAGTCTCAGCCAACCGCACACACACAAGGATTGCACAATAGAATATTATTTGTAGGCACACAGCTCACACACTCAAAAGAGACACAAGAGCATATACGGGAACCTTTCCCAACCTTTTATTACTTAACTCAAGTAATGCAAAGGAACAATCACCTGAACTCTCAACAGTGTTTCACTCTTTCTCTCTGAGTGATTTATCTTTCATTGAGTACAAATGACAACCCATAGGTTCTATATATAGCTGACACCCCCAGCTATTTAGGTCTTGGAGATAAGCATTATCTCCCCACGATCTCTATCGTGGCTGATAACCCTGATCTTCCCACGATCTCATCCATGACTTGATAATGATAAGCCTTATCTCCCACGATCGTCCATCACTTGATCTCGATAAGCCTTATCTACCGACGATCCTTTACCATGCACGATCTGATGAGCATTATCCTGATGCTTGGCCAACTGGATAGAGCCACACTCACACATCCCCACGTTCCACACGTCGTAGGAGACTCGGTGCCACGCAGTGCCATGCTGTGCCATGCAAACTTGGCCAAGACCCAGTCCTATGTTTTGGGNAAACAGCCAAGGAATGGATTGCTGGCAACTTGCACTAACTAGTTGAATGGGCATGCACTGGGCTTGTTAGCAAGCAAGGTGATCGGAAAATCGTCCAACGCACGAAAACGGCCAAGGAATGGATTGCTGGCACCCTGCACCAACTCGTCGAATGGGCATGGACATGGGCTGGGCATATCAGCAAGCAAGGTGTTGCTCACTTCAGCCAAGGCACTGGCCACCAAAGGGGGATTCAAAACGATAAAGGAATGGACTCGGAGCTCACTTGGCTCTGCACATGCTACTGGCAGCATGGGAGGTTACCACGGGAGGCCAGTGAGGCAGGCTAGCAAGGGATGTTAGCTGGGTAAGCACCCCAACCATTGCACCGCACAACACGTTCGACAGTTGCATGGAGTGGCAGCGAGGAGGTTAGGCCCTAGTCCCCTGTCCAAAGAGCATGATAGAGTTGATGGCACCTTGCACCAACTCCTTTGCACCGACCCGTTGAATCAGCAAGCGAGGTTATGGGAAGATCGACCAAGGCATTGGCCACCTGAGCGGGCTTAAAAACGGCCAAGGAATAGACGCAGAGCATGCTCAGCCCTGCACAGGTTGCTGCCCGCAAGCATGCTCTGCACACGTTGCTGCCCTCGAGGGAGGTTAACAAAAAGCTAGGAAGGCACCCGAGCAAGGGAGGGAGGCTAGCAATGCGCCAGGCCGCGTGCAGCGTGCCGCTCGTCAGGGCAACAGTGCGCGCAACGTGCGAGAGGGAGCAGATCACGCTCGCACCTTGCCGCTCGTCCGCTCAGCAGCGGCGCCTGGGGGAGCAACTAGGGAGAGCAGCGCGGGCGGAGCGGGCTGGGGATAGTAGTGCGCACGTGGCATGCTGATCGTACGCCCAGCAGTGCTCGCAGTGAGCGTCTTGTCGGGCCAGCAGCGGGCTGGGGGCAGTAACGCGCTCAAAGGGCTGCTCGGCAGGCCAGTAGTAAGTGGGGGGTAGCAGCGTGTGCGGAGCGGGCTAAGAGCATATGCGCGAGCGCAGCGGGCTCCCATTCGGCTTGCGCGCACGCGCTTGTCCGGCCAGCAGCACACGTGGCGGGCTTGGGGGGCCAGCGCGCGCGCACCGCGTTCTGCGTGTCAAGCCTACCGCACGCGCTCGCTGCCCGCCCAGTGTGTGCGCTGTCCTCCCAGCACGCTGCGCGTCAAGGCAGCCCCGCGAGTGGGCAGTACTCCCGACGCGCGCGTACAGCACGCTGCGCGTTGGGCTAACTGCACGCGCGTGTAGTCCTCTTAGAGCGCACGCACAGCAGGCTGCGCCTCGGGCCTGCCCTGCGCGCACGCAGTCTTCCCAGCGTCCTTTATCCAACCCAAGTCTTGGTCCACACTGGGACCGCATGTAGGCCCGTGCCTACGCTAACCTACTCAGCTTTCACCTTGGTTCAAGGAGTGCCCAGCCACTCCAAAGTCCCATGCTAGGAATTGGCGCAATGTGCCACCAACTCCTGCATGCCATGTGTTCATGGGGTGACAGCTAATTTTCTCACCCAAAATTTCGCCTTGTGATGGCACTCAGTCACACTTAGTCTCAGCTAATCGCACACACACAAGGATTGCACAATGGAACATTATATGTAGGCACACAACTCATACACTCAAAAGAGACACAAGAGCATATACGGGAACCTTTTCCAACCTTTTGTTGCTTAACTCAAGTAATACAATGGAACAATCACCTGAACTCTCAACAGTGTTTCACTCTTTCTCTATGAGTGATTTCTCTTTCATTGAGTACAAATGACAATCCATAGGTTCTATATATAGCTGACACCCCCAGCTATCTAGGTCTTGGAGATAAGCATTATCTCCCCACGATCTCTATCGTGGCTGATAACCCTCATCTTCCCACGATCTCATCCATGAGTTGATCCTGATAAGCCTTATCTCCCACGATTATTCATCACTTGATCTCGATAAGCCTTATCTACCTAAGATCCTTTGCCATGCACGATCTGATGAGCATTATCCTGATGCTCGGCCAACTGTGATCCTGATAAGTCTTATCTCCCACGATCATCCATCACTTGATCTCGATAAGCCTTATCTACCCACAATCCTTTGCCATGCACGATCTGATGAGTATTATCCTGATGCTCAGCCAACCAGATAGAGCCACACCCGCACATCCCCACGTTCCACACGTCGTAGAAGACTCGGTGCCACGTAGTGCCATGCTGTGCCATGCAGTGCCATGCAAACTTGGCGAAGACCCATTCCTGTGTTTTGGGCCTCTTGGCCCTAGCCAATGGCCCATCTGATGGAGCCCACGAACATGTAGCCTAGCATCCTTTGTCCAACCCAACTCTTGGTCCACACTGGGACCCGCATGTAGGCCCGTGCCTACGCTGACCCTCTCAGCTTTCACGTTGCTTCAAAGAGTGCCCAGCCACTCGAAAGTCCCATGCTAGGAATTGGCACAAGGTGCCGTGTTGAAGCCAACGTCCGTGTTGGTAAGGTTGATAGGTAGTCTTCCACCTGCTTCTCGAACTGCCATAGAGTCACATCTCTTTCCCAGCTCGCCTCAATATCTGGGGCATTTTTCCAGTTAACCAAGTACTCAACCCGCCTGTTCTTCTTACTTTGTCCCTGCGTTCGGTGGTCTAGAATTCTCTCCACTTCACGCTGGAATTCAATTCTGATTGTAGGGGGAGCACGTCATGCTTGTTTCCTTGGAGGCTCATCGCCCACTTCCTCATGGAAGGGCTTCAAGAAACTCACGTGGAAGGTTGGATGCACCTTCAACCTTTCTGGGAGCTACAACCTGTATGCAACATTGTCAACTTTCTTTACCACTGTGAATGGATCGTCATACTTTGGAACCAGCCCACGATGCACTATCTTACTGCTGATCTTCTTCCAAATATGGGGAGTAAGTTTCAGGAACACCTTATCCCCAACTTGGAACTCCACGTCCCTCTTTCCTCGGTCCGCATACTTTCTCATCTGCCTGGCTGCCTTGTCCAAGCTATCTTGGGCCTCCTCTAGCCACTCTTGCTTAGGACAGGCAAACCAGTGTGCTGCCGGACATCTCCCTCCTGAGCTAGTCCTGGCCACATCATTAGGAGTCAGGGGTTGTTGCCCCATAGCTAGCTCAAAGGGACTCATACCTATGGAAGAGGACTTATGAAGATTGTAGCAAAATTAGGCCGAATCCAACAACTCAAGTCAATTCTGTTGGCTTGCCGTCACGTAATGTCAAATATTCCTCAAGTAGGCCATTGATCCACTCCGTCTAGCTATCTGTCTGAGGATGGTTGGCAGTAGAGAATTTCAATTCTGAACCCATCATGTTGAACAATGACGTCCAGAACCTGCCAGTGAAACGAGGATCCCGATCGGTCACAATATCTTCAGGCAACCCAAAGTACTTTACTACCTGTTTGTAGAAAAGCTCAGCTGTTGTCTCCGCTTGACATGAAGAAGGGGCAGGAATAAACACCGTATACTCGGAAAACTGATCTACCGCCACCATGATAGATCCCATGCCATCAACCTTTGGGAACCCGCTAATGAAATCCATCGAAACTGACACCCATGGCTACGTAGGAATGGGTAGCGGTTGTAACAAACCCGCCTCCTTCTGTCGCTTTGTCTTGTCTTGCTGACAAGTGATGCACGTCCTGACATATGCTTTGACGTCATCTTCCATCTTTGGCCAGTAGTAGTTGCGGGACAGCAAGGCCATCATCCTTTCGATGCTAGGATGACCAGCCCACTGTGAATCATGAGACTCCCACAGTATCTCCTTTCTAAGGCCTACACCACTAGGAACATATACACGATTACCTTTGGCATGCAATAAATTATTATCGAGCCAGTATCGCCTTACCACACCTTCTTTGACCTGCTGTACCACTTGTTGATATGTGGCATCATGTGGGGCCTGTTCCCTGATTTTGTCTAGCAAGTCACTCTGCACTTGAGTGAGGGCAGCAACCATCTCTCGCACTTGTCGGCGACTTATGGCATCCGCCACCTGATATTGCCTTCCTAGCTTGTGTTCCCAAGTAAAATCGTACTTAGCCAAGAACTCCTGCCACCGTGCCTGCCATGCACAAAGCTTCTTCTGAGTCTAAAAGAATGTATTAGCCACATTGTCGGTCCGAACCACGAATCGGGTACCCAGCTAATACACCCTCCAGGTGCGAAGGCAATGCACCACTGCCAGCATTTCCTTCTCATGGGCTGAGTACCACTGCTCTGCATCATTGAGTTTCTGGCTCTCATAGGCAATGGGGTGGCCTTCCTGCACCAACACACCTCCAATGGCTTTATCTGAGGCATCAGTTAGCACACTAAAAGGCAACTCGAAATCAAGCAGCCTCAGGACCAGTTCCGTGGACACTGCTGCCTTTAACTTGTCCAAGGCTTCTTGGCAATCTGTGGTACACCTCAGGGTCTATCCTTCTTGAGTAAGTCTGTCAATGGGGCCACCTTTTTGGAGTAACCCTGCACAAACTTCCTGTAGTAGTTAGACAAACCAAGAAAGTATCTCAAAATGATCAATGAAGTCATGAAATACATCATTCATTAAATTACAGAAAGTAGCAGGGGCGTTAGTCAAACTGAATGGCATCACCAAGAATTCGTAGGAGCCATAGTGAGTGATGCACGTGGTTTTCCCTTCATCTCTTTCTGCAATCCTGACTTCCCAATATCCAGACCGCAGATCCAACTTGGTGAAATATGAGGCTCTCGCTAGCCTGTCAAACAAGTCCGCTATCAATGGAATGGGGTACTTGTTCTTTACCGTTACCTTGTTCAGAGCCCTGTAATCAACACAGATCCGCAGGGAGCCATCGTGTTTCCTCTGAAACAACACAGGGGCACCATATGGCGCTTTGGAGGGCTGAATTGGGCCTGCATCTAGCAACTCCGTCAACTGCTTCCTCAGTTCTGCCAACTTTAGCGGACTCATGCGATATGGAGCTTGTGCTGGTGGTTTGGAATTAGGCACCAAATCAATCTTGTGGTCAGTGGCACGCCTCGAGGGAAGACACTTGGGGAGTTCAGGAGGCATCACGTCAGTGAACTTTCCCAACAAATCCACCACACTATCAGGCACCTCCGCAATAATGCCTTCTTTGATCTCCATCAAAGCCGCAAGGTAGGTGACTTATCCCTTCTTCAGCCCATGCTTCACCTGCATAGCTGATGGCATACCACCCGACTTCCAACCAATACTGGAAGAGGGAGTGAACGTTCCAGCAACAAAACATGGATGATCCTCATGCATGATCATGAGACCACCAAAGTGAGGCAACAGAGCAACTTTTGCGCTCACAAAGAAATCAACCCCTAGTATGATATCAAAATCATACTCCTTGCCCGCACGAGTATAAAAGGGGAGACGACAACAACAACAAAAACAAACCCCATGCCCGCACGAATATAGAAGGTGAGACAGCAATAGCAACAAAAGCATACTCTTTGCTTTCAATATAAAAGATGAGACAGCAATAGCAACAAAAGCATACTCTTTGCTTTCGCAAGTAAAAAGGCGAGATGGCAATAGCAAAGCATACTCCTTACCCACATGAGTATAAAAAGCAAGACGACAACAACGAGAAAAACAAATTCCTTGCCCGCATGAGCTTATAAGGCGAGACAGTAGGAACAACAAAAGCAGACTCCTTATCCGCAAAAGTATTAAAGGCGAAAAATACAACAACAAAAGTATATTCCTTACCTGCATGAGTATAAAAAGCGAGGCGACAACAATAGCCAAGAAGACTCCTAGCTTGAACGAGCATAAAGGCTAGACGACAACAACAACAACAAAGGTATACTCCTTGCAAACAAGAGTATAAAAGGCAAGACGACGACAAAAAGCATGCTGCTTGCCAGCACAAGCATAATAGGCAATACAGCAACAACAACAAAACTAGACTTCTTGTCTGTACACGTATAAAAGGCGAGATGACAACAACAGCAAAAGCATACTCGCTGTCCATATGAGTATAAAAGGTGAGATGACAATAGCGATGCATAATCCTTACCCGACGAGTATAAACGGCGAGGCGGCAAGGCCATAGCATATGCCTTGCCCGTAAAAGTATAAAAGGCGAGACGACAGCAGAAAAGCATGCTTATGCCTACGAGAGTATAAAAGACGAGACGGCAATAGCAAAGCATACTCCTTACTCGCCTGAGTATAAAAGGCGAGACGACAACAACCATGCATACTCCCTGCCCACACGAGTATAAAAGGGGAGATGACAACAACAACAAAACTAGACTCCTTGCCTAAACGAGTATAAAAGACGAGACGGCAACAGCAACAAAAGCATTCTCTTTGCTCGCATAAGCAAAAAAAGGCGAGACGGCAATAGCAAAGCATACTCCTTATCCACATGAGTATAAAAGGCGAGAGGACAACTACAACAAAACCAGACTGCTTGTCCGCGCAGGAATACAAGGTACGACAGTGAGAGCAACAAAAGTAGCCTCCTTGGCCGCAAGAGTATAAAAGGCGAAAAGTACAACAACAAAAGTATATTCCTTGCCCGCGTGAGTATGAAAGGCTAGATGGCAACAACAACAAAGTAGACTCCTAGCCTATACAAGTATAAAGGTGAGGCGGCAACAACAACAAAAGCAGATTCCTTACACGCAAGAGTATAATGGGCGAGACAGCAACAAAAACGCATACTCTTTGTCCGCACTAGCATAGAAGGCGAGACGGCAACAATAAAACATGCAGCTTGCCCGCACAAGCATAAAAGGCGAGACGGTAGGAAAAACAACACTATACTCCTTGTCCGCACGAGTACAAAAGGCGAGACGGCAACAACCGTAAAAGCATACTCGCTGCTTAGATGAGTATAAAAGGCCAGACGGTGGTAGCGACACATATTCTTTCCCCGCATGACCATAAAAGGCAAGAGGGCAACAGCAAAGCATATTTTTTACTCTCAAGAGAATAAAAGGTGAGGTGGTAATAACAAAGCATACTCTTTACTCGCATGAATATAAAAGGCAAATGGCAACAACAAAACATATTGTTTGCCTGCACAAGTATAAACGGGGAGACAACCACAACAATAAAGCCAAGCTCCTTGCCCTTACGAGTATAAAATGTGAGACGACAACAGCAAAACATACTTCTTCCTCTCAAGAGTATAAAAAGCGAGATGGCAACCACAACATGGTACTCTTGGCCCGCACGAGTACAAAAGGCAAGGTGACAATAGCAATGCATGCTCTTTACCTGCACGAATATAAATGGTGAGATAGCAACAATAAAGCATACTCCCTGCCCTCGCGAGCATAAAAGGGGGGATGACAACAACAACAAAACTAGACACCTTGCCTGCATAAGTATAAAATTCGAGACGGCGACAACAACAAAAGCGTACTCATTGCTTGCGTGAGTATGAAATGCGAGATGGCAACAACATTGCTTACTCCTTGCCCACACGAATATAAAAGGCGAGCGACAACAACAAAGCATGCTGCTTGCCCGCACGAGTGTAAAAGGCGAGACAACGACAATAACAAAGCAAACTTCTAGCCCGAACGAGTAGAAAAGGCGAGACGACAACAATAACAAAGGCAGATTGCTTACCCACAAGAGTATAGAAAGCGACCAGTGCAACAACATAAGTATTTCCCTCGCCCGCCTGAGTATGAGAGGCAAGATGGCAAGCGCAACAAAATCGTACTCCCAGCTCGTACGAGTGTAAAAGACGAGACGACAGCAGCACAGCTTACTCCTTACCTGCATGATTGTAAAATATGAGGCAGGAAGAACGACAACACCATACTCCTTGCTCGCACAAGGATAAAAAGCGAGACAGCAACAACAACAGAAGTAGACTCATTGCCCGCAAAAGTATAAGAGGTGAATGGTACAACAACAAAAACATACTCCTTGCCCACATAAGGATAAAAGGCCAGACAGCAACAACAACAAAAGCATACTCCTAGCCCGCACGAGTATAAAAGACAAGACGGTAACAACAAAGCATTCTCCTTTTCCGCACGAGTATAAAATGCGAGACGTTAACAACAACAAAGCCAGGCTCCTTACCTGCACGGTATAAAAGGCAAGACTACAACAACAACAAATACAGGCTCCCTGCTCGCAAGGGTATAGAAGGAAAAAAGTACAACAAGAAAAGTATACTCATTGCCCGCACGGGTATGAAAGGCGAGACAGCAACAACAGCAAACTTGACTCGTTGCCCGCACGAGCATAAAAGGCGAGGCAGCAACAGTAACAAAAACATATTCTGCCTGCACGAGTATAAAAGACGAGACGGTAACAGCAAAGCATATTTCTTACTCCTTACCCGCATGAGTATAAAATGTGAGATGACAACAAACCAAACACCTAGCCTGCAGGTGTATAAAACGCAGGACAGCAATAACAACACAAGCGCACATTTCACACGTAAGAGTTTAAAAGGCGACAAGGATGGCAATAAAAGTATACTCCTCGCTCGTCTGAGCATAAAAGGAGAAACGTCACCAACAACAAAACCAGACTCTTTGCCCTCACGAGTGTGAAAGGCGAGACACCAACACCAACAAAAGCAGCCTCCCGTCTGCAAAAGTATAAAAGACGAAAAGTACAACAACAAAAGTATGCTCATTGCTCGCATGAGTATAAAGGTGGGACAACAATATAGCAAAGCAGACACCTGGTCCACATGAGTATAATAGGCAAGACGGCAACATTAACAAATGGATATACCTTGACTGCACGAGTATAAATGGCGATACGGCGATAGCAAAGCATACCCCTTACTCCTTGCCTACACCAGTGTAAAAGGTGAGATAGCAACAACATTAAAGTAGACTCCTAGCCTGCATGAGTATAAAAGGTGAGACAGCAACAACAACAAAAGTGGACTTTTTGCACATAAGAGTATAAAAGGTGACAAGTAAAACAACAAAAGTATACTTCTCGACCGCTCGAGTATAAAAGGTGAGACGACAACAATAACAAAACTAGACTCCTTGCCCGCATGAGTATAGAAGACAAGACGACAAGACGAGACGACAATGACAACAAAAGTGGACATCTTGCCTGCAAGAGTATAAAATACAACAAGCACAACAAATAAAACTTTACACCTCGCCTGCTAGGTTATAAAAGGTTAGAATGCAACAACAACAAAACCAAACTCCTTTCCCGCATAAATATAAAAGGCAAGACAACAACGACTACAAAAGTAGATTGTTTGCCTGGAAAGTGTATAAAAGGTGGAAACTACAATAACAAAAGTATACTCCTTACCCGCACGAGTGTAAAAGGCATGACAGCAACAATAGCAAGGCAGACTTCTAGCCTGCACGAGTAAAAAAGGTGAGACAACAACAATAACAAAGGCATATTCCTCACTCAGACGAGTTTAAAAGGCGAGAAGGCTACAACAAAGCATACTTCTCACTCTTTGCTCGCACGTGTATGAAAGGCTAGACCAACAGTAACAAAACTAGACTCCTTACCTGTATGACTATAAAAAATGTGACAGCAACAAAACCAGACTCGTTGTCTAATAGAGTATAAAAGGCGAGACAACAAGAACAACATAAGCAGACTTCTTGCACAAAAGAGTATAAAAGGGGACAAGTACAACAATAAAAGTATACTCCTCGCTCGCCCGGGTATAAAAGGTAAGATGGCAACAACAACAAAACTAGACTCCTTACCCGCATGAGTATAAAAGGCGAGACAACAACAACAACAAAAGTAGACTCTTTTTTCGCTCATGTATAAAAAGCGAAAAGTACAAGAACAAAATTCATCCTTGCCTGCACGAGTATAAAAGGTGAGACCGCAACAATAAGAAAGCAGACTCCTAGTCTGCACGAGTATAAAGGCGAGACAGTAAGAACAAGAAAATAGACTTCTTGCCTACAAGAGTGTAAAGGCGAGTGACAGCAACAAGAAAGCATATTCCTTGTCTTCGTGGGTATAAAAGGCGAGACGACAACAACAAAGCATGCTGGTTGCCTACACGAGTATAAAAGGCGAGAGGGCAACAACAACAAAACTAGACTCCTTATCCATACGAGAATAAAAGGCGAGACGGTAAGAACTGCAAAAGCATACTCGCTGTCCACACAAGTATAAAAGAGGAGACAGCAATAGTGAGGCATACTCCTTACCTGCACGAGTATGAACGGCGAGATGGCAAGAACAAAGCATACTTCTTGCCCTCGTGAGTAGAAAAGGCGACACAGCAACAACAACAAAGGCAAACTCCTTGCCCACAAGAGTATAAAGCGCGGCAAGTACACAAGGTGACAAGCATACTATTTGCACACGAAAGTATACTCCTTGCCCGCCCAAGCATAAAGGTTGAGACAGCAACATCAACAAAACCAAACTCCTTGCCTGCACGAGTATAAAACACGAGACAGCAAAAACAACAAAGTTGAATTTCTTGCCCACAAGAGTATTAAGGTGACAAGTACAACAACAAAAGTATACTCCACTCTCACCTGAGTATAGAAGGCAAGACAATAACGACTACAAAACCAGACTCCCTGCCCACACGAGTATAAAAGACGAGATAGCAAAAACAACAAAAGCATACTCTTTGCCTGCACGAGTGTAAAAGGCGAGATGGTAACAACAAAGCATGCTGCTTACTTGCACGAGTATAAAAGGCGAGACAACAACATCAACAAAACAGACTCTTGGCCTGCACGAGTATAAAAGGCGAGATGGTAACCTCAACAAAATTAGGCTCCTTGCCTACTAGAGTATAAAATGCGAGATGACAAAAACAACAAAAGCAGACTTCTTGCCTGGAGTATAAAAGGCGACGTACAACAACAAAAGTATACTCCTTGCCCGGCCGAGTATAAAAGGTGAGATGGCAACAACAACAAAACCAGACTCCTTGCCCGCATGAGTATAAAAGGAGAGATAGCAATAGCAACAAAAATGGACTCCCTGCCCGCGTGTGTATAAAAGGCAAAAAGTACAACAACAAAATTATACTCCTGGCCCACACGAGTATAAAAGGTGAGACGACAACAATAGCAAAACAGACTCTGAGCCCGCATGAGTATAAAAGGCGAGATGGCAACAATAACAAAAGCATACTCCTTACCCATTGCCAGCACGAGTATAAAAAGTGAGATGCCAACGATAACAAAATCGGACTCTTTGCCTGGGTAAGTATCAAGGGCGAGACAACAATAATAACAAAAGTAGACTCCTTGCCCATGCGTGTATAAAAGGAAAAATGTACAACAACAAAAGCACACTCCTTGCCTGCACGAGTATAAAAGGCGAGACGACAACAATAACAAAGCAGACTCGTAGCCCGCATGAGCATAAAAGGTGAGATCCCAATAATAACAAAAGCATACTCCTTGCTCGAACGATTATAAAAGACAGGAAGGCAACAATAACAAATGTAGACTCTTTGCCTGCGAGAGCTTAAAAGGCGAGACGGTAACTACAAAGCATACTACTTGCCGGCACGAGTAAAAAAGGTGAGACGACAACAACAAAGTATGCTACTTGCCCGCACGAGTATAAAAGGCAAGACGACAACAACAACAAAATCAGACTACTTGCCCGTACGAGTATGAAAGGTGAGATGACAACAACAGCAAAATCATACCCCCTGCCTGGACGAGCATTAAAGGCTAGATGGGGACAACATGGCTTACTCTTTGCCCACGCGACTGTAAAAGGCGAGACGACAACAACAAAGCATGCTGCTTGCCTGCACGAGTATAAAAAACGGGACGGCAACAACAACAAAACCAGACTCCTTGCCCGTAAGAGTATAAAAGGCGACAAATACAACAACAAAAGTATATTGCTCATTTGCCTGAGTATAAAGGGCGAGATGGTAACAACAATAAAACTAGACTCCTTGCCTGCGCGAGTACAAAAGGTGAGACGACAACAATAGCAAAAGTAGTGTCCTTGCCTGCAAGAATATAAACGGCAACAAGTTCAAAACAAAAGTATACTCCTTCCCTACACGAGTATAAATGGCGAGACGACAATAACAACAAATCATACTCCTAGCACGCATGAGCATAAAGGGCGAGACAACAACAACAGAGCATGCTCCTTGCCCGCACGAGTATTAAAGGCATGACGGCAATAATAACAAAGCAGACACCTAGCCCGTTCGAGTAAAAAAGATGAGACGGCAACAGCAACAAAAGCAGACTCCTTACCCGCAAGAGTATATACGGCAACAAGCATGACAACAAAAGTATACTCCTTGCCCGCCTAAGTATAAAAGGCCAGACGACAACATCAACAAAACCAAACTCTTTGCCTGCACGAGTATAAAACACAAGATGGCAAGAACAAGAAAAGCAGACTTCTTGCTCGTAAGAGCATTAAAGACGACAAGTACAACAACAAAAGTATACTCCTCTACCGCTCGAGCATAGAGGGTGGGATGGCAACAATAGCAAAAGTAGTGTCCTTGCCCGCAAGAATATAAAAGGCAAAAAGTTCAAAAAAAAAAGTATACACCTTGCCCAAACGAGTATAAAAAGGCGAGACGGCAACAACAACAAAACATCCTTTTAGCCCGCATGAGTATAAAAGGCATGATGGCAACAACAACAAAAGCAGACTCTCTGCCTACAAGAGGATAAAAAACTACAAGCACGACCATAGGAAGCATACTCCTTGCCCGCACAAGTATAAAAGGCGAGACGACAACATCGACAAAACTAGACTCTTAGCCCGCACGAGTATAAAACGTGAGATGGCAAGAACAACAAAAGCAGACTTCTTGCCCGCAAGAGTATTAAAGGCAATAAGTAAAACAAGAAAAGTAAACTTCTCTTCAGCCCGAGTATAAAAGGCGAGACGACGATAACAACAAAACTAAACTTCTTGCATGCATGAGCATAAAAGGCGAGACAATAACAACAACAAAAGTATACTCATTGCCCGCACGAGTGAAAAAGGCAAGACGGCAACAACAAAGCATGTTGTTTGCCTACATGAGTATAAAGGCGAGACGACCACATCAACAAAAATAGACTCCTTGCCCGCGCGAGATAGAAACATAAATAAAAGTAAACTCTTTATCGCTCAAGTACAAAATGCAAGATGGCAAGAACAACAAAAGCAGACTTCTTGCCTGGAAGAGTATAAAAGGCAACAAGTGCAACAACAAAAGTATACTCCTCACTTGCCTAAGTATAAAAGGTGAGATGGCAACAACAACAAAACCAGACTCCTTGCCTGCATGAGTATAACAGGCGAGACAGCAACAACAACAAAAGTAGACTCCTTGCCTGCATGTGTATAAATGGTGAAAAGTACAAAAACAAAAGTATGCTCCTTGCCCACAAGAGCATAAAAGGCGAGACAGCAACAATAGCAAAGCAGACTCCTGGCCTGTATGAGAATAAAAGGCGAGATGGCAACAACAACAAAAGCATACTCCTTGCTATAAAAGGCAAGAAGGCAACAACAACAAAAATGGATTCTTTGCCCGTAAGACTTTAAAAGGTGAGACAGCAACAACAAAGCATACTCCTTGCCTGCACGAGTAAAAATGGTGAGACGGTAGCAACAAAGCGCGCGACTTGCTCACATGAGTGTAAAAGACGAGACGGCAACATCAACAAAGCTAGACTATTCGTCTGTACGAGTATAAAAGGCGAAGCGACAACAACAACTAAAGCATACTCCCTACCAACAAGTGTTAAAGGCTCGTCGGGAATAGCGTAGCATGCTCCTTGCTTGTGCGAGTATAAAAGGCGATTCGGCAACAATAAAGCATGCTGTTTGCCTGCATGATTATAAAAAGCGAGATGGCAACAACAACAATACCAGACTCGTTGCCCCAAGAGTATAAAAGGTGTCAAGTACAAGAACAAGAGTGTACTACTCACCCACCAAGTATAAAAGGTGACACAACTACAATAATAAAGCTAGACTCCTTACCTGCAAGAGTATAAAAGGCGAGACAGCAACAACAACAAAAGTAGTGTCCTTGCCCTTAAGAATATAAAAGGCAAAAAGTTAAAAAACATTTATACTCTTTCCCCGCACGAGTATAAATGGCGAGTCGGTAGTAACAACAAAGTAGACTCCTAGCATGCATGATTAAAAAAGGCAAGAGGGAAAAAACAAAGTATACACCTTGCCTGCACGAGTATAAAAGGCAAGACAGCAGCAGCAACAAAACCAATGCATGCTCCTTGCCCTCGCGAGTATAAAAGGCGAGACGATAACAACAACAAAACAAGACTCCTTGCCCGTACGAGTATAAAACGTGAGACAGAAATAACAGCAAAAGCATTGTCATTTCTCGTTGGAGTAAAAAAGTCGAGATGACAATAGCAAAGCATATTCCTCATTGGCACAAGTATAAAAGGCAAGACGGCAACAACAAAGCTTGCTCCTTGCCACATGAGTATAAAAGGCGAGGCGACAGCAACAACAAAACCAGTCTCCGTGCCTGTACCAGTATAAATGGCGATGCGGCAACAACAACCAAAGCTGACTCCTTGCCCGCAAGAGTATAAAAGGTGAGATGGCAACAACATTGCATACTTTTTGCCCGCACGAGTATAAAAGGTGAGACACAACAATAAAGCATGCTAATTGCTAACACAAGCATAAAAGGCGAGTCGGCAACAACATTACATACTTTTTGCCGGTACAAGTACAAAAAGTGAGACACAACAATAAAACATGCTGCTCGCCAGCATGAGTATGAAGGGCGAGTTGGCAACAACAACAATACTTGACTCCCTGCCCTTACGAGAATAAAAGGCGAGATGAGAACAACAAGAAAAATGTAATCCCAGCCCACATTAGTATAAAAAACAAAACGGTAACAGCAAAGCATGCTGCTTACACGCACAGGCATGAAAGGCAAGATACCAACTACAACAAAACCAGACTCCTTGCTCGCACAAGTGTCATAGGCGAGACAGCACCAAGAACAAAAGTAGACACCTTGCCCGCAAGAGTATAAAAGGCAAAAAGGACAACCAAAAAAGTATACTCCTTGCCCGCACGAGTATAAATGGCAAGACTACAGCAAGAGCAAAAAATTCCTAACCCGCAAGAGTATAAAAGGTGACACAGCAACAATAACAAAGCCAGACTCTTTGCCTGCACGAGTACAAAAGGCGAGACGATAATAACAGCAAAGCAAGCTCTTAGCCCGCACGAGTTTAAAAGGCAAAACGGCAACAACAATAAAGGCAGACTCCTCGCCAGCCAGAGTATAAAAGGTGGGATGGCAGCAACAAACCATACTGCTTGTCTACGCGAATATAAAGGACGAGACGGTATTAATAGCAAAACAGACTCCTAACCCGCACGAGTATAAAAGGTGAGACAGCAACAATAACAAAACTAGACTCTTTGCCCGCATGAGTATAAAAGGCGAAAAGTATGACAACAAATGTGTATACCTTGCCTACACGAGTATAAAAGGCTAGACGGCAACAACAACAAAGTAGACTCTTAGCCCGCATGAGTATAAAAGGCGAGATGACAAAAACAACCAAAGTAGACTCCTTGCCCACAAGAGGATAAAAGGTAAAATGTGCAAAAACCAAAGTATGCTCTGTGCCCCCGCAAGTATATAAGCGAGATGACAACAGCAGCAAAGCAGACTCCTAGCTTGCACGAGTATAAAAAGCGAGACGATAACAACAAAAGTATACTCCTTGCTTGCAAGAATATAAAAGGCAAAAAGTGTAAAAACAAAAGTATACTCCATGCTCGCACGAGTATAAAAGGCGAGATGGTAAAAGCAGCAAGCAGATTAGCCTACACGAGTATAAATGGCGAGGCAGCAATAACGACAAAAGTAGACTCCTTTCCGGATAGAGTACAAAAGTCGAGACGTCTGCAACAAAGCACAGTCCTTACCCGCACGAGTATAACAGGCGAGACGACAACAACAAAGCATTTGGCCTGATGAGTATAGAATGCAAGTCAATAACATCAAAACTAGACTCCTTCTCGTACGAGTATAAAAGGCTAGATGACATCAACAACAAGAGCATAGTCCCTACCCGCCCGTGTATAAAAGGCGAGACGACAGCCACAAAGCATACTCCTTGCCTGCATGACTATAAATGCGGGACGACAACAACAACAAAATAAGACTCCTTGCTTGTATGAGCGCAAATGGTGTGAGACCGTAACAACAATAAAAGCATACTCCTTGCCCACAAGAGCATAAATGGTAAAAAGTACAATAAAAAAGTATACTCCTTGCCTGCATGAGTATAAAAAGCGATATGACAACAACAACAAAACCAGACTCCTTTCCCGCACGAGTATAAAAGGTGAAAAGTACTACAAAAAGCATATTCCTTGCCTGCATGAGTATAAAAGGCGATACGACAACAACAATAAAACCAAACTCCTTGCCCGCACGAGTATAAAAGGCGAAAAGTGCAACAAAAAAAGTATACTCCTTGCCCGCTTCAGTATGAAAGCCGAGAAGACAACAGTAGAGCATACTCCTTACCCACATGAGTATAAAAGGTCAAATGGCGACATCAAAGCGTAGGCCTTCCCTACTCGAGTATAAATGGCGAGACAACAACAACAACAAAAACAAACTGCTTCCTCGTATGAGTAAAAAGGCGAGATGACAACAACAAAGCATACTCCTTCCGTGCAATGGTATAAAAGTTGAGATGACAACAACAAAGCATACTCCTTCCGTGCAATGGTATAAAAGTTGAGATGACAAAAAAAAGCATACACTTTGCCCCTCATGAGTACAAAAGGCAAGACGTAGCAATCGAGCATTCTCCTCACCTGCACTGAGTACAAAAGGTCGACAGCAACACCAGCAAAATCAGATTCCTTGCCAGTACCAGTATAAAAGGTGAGATGGCAACAACGACGACGACATACTCCTTGCCCGTTCGAGTGTAAAAGGCGATACAGCAACAACAATGCATACTCCTTGCCCGCTAGAGTATAAGAGGCGAGATGGCAACAACAAAGCATGTTGCTTGCCCGCGAGAGTATAAAAGGTGAGACAGGAACAACAACAGATCTAGATTCCTTACCCGTACATGTTTAAAGCCGAGACGACAATAATAACAATAGCAGACTCCTAGCCGCAAGAGCAGAAAGGCGAGATGAAGTCAACAAACCCACAAGAGTATAGAAGGCAACAAGTACAATAACATAAGTATACCCCTTGCCCGCCAGGGTATAAAGGGTGAGACTGCAACAACAGCGAAAGCAAACTCCTTACCCACACAAGTGTAAAAGGCAAAACGACAACAATAGCAAAAGTAGACACTTTTCCCGTAGTAGTATAAAAGGCAAAACGTATGACAACGAAAGTATACGGCTACCCTGCACGAGTATAAAAAGCAAGACGACAACAATAGTAAAAGTAGACTCCATGCCTACAAGAGTATAAAAGGAGAGACGACAACAACAAAGCAAACTCCTCGCCCGTACGAGTATAAAAGGCATGAAGGTAACAACAAAGCTTGCTGCTTCTCCACATGAGTGTAATAGGCTTGACGACAACAACAAAAAAGGCACACTCCCAGCCCGCATGAGTATAAATGACGAGACAACAACAGTAAAGCATACTCCTTACCCGCACGAGTGTAAATTGCGAGATGATAACAACAAAACTAGACTCTTTGCCCGCACTAGTATAAAAGGCGAGATAACAACAACAATAAAAGCAGGCCTCCCTGCCCGCAAAAGGATAAAAGGTGAAAAGCACAATAACAAAGGTACACTCCTTGCCCACACAAGTATAAAAGGCGAGATGGCAACAATAACAGAAGCAAACTCCTTGCCACGCGAGTATAAAGGGCTGGCAACTGCAAAGGATACTCTTTACTCGTTGCTCGCACGAATATAAAAAGCGAGATGCCAACAATAACAAACTAGACTCCTTGCCCACACAAGTATAAAGGGCGAGACAACAACAACACCAAAAATAGACTCCTTGCACGTAAGAGAATAAAAGGAAAAAACTACAACAAAAAAGGTATACTCCTTGCCCAGACGACCATAAAATATGAGAAGGCAACAACAACAGAGCAGACTCCTTGCTGGCATGAGTATAAAAGGCAAAACAACAGCAACAAGAAAAGCAGACTTCTAGCCCACGAGAGTATAAAATGCGACAAGTACAACAACAAAAGTGTATTCCTTGCTCGCTCGATTATAAAAGGTGAGACAGTACCAACGACAAAACCAGACTCCTTGCCCGCATGAGCATAAAAGGCAAAAAGTACAACAAAAACATATACTACTTGCCTGGACAAGTATAAAATGCGAGACGACAACAACAACAAAACCCGACTCCTTGCCCGCAAGGGTATAAAAGGTCAGACAACAACAAAAAAAAGCAAGCTCCTTGCCCACAATAGTGTAAAAGGCAAAAAGTACAACAATGGAAGCATACTTCCTACCCACAATAGCATAAAAGGCAAGACAGCAACAACTGCAAAGTAGACTTTTAGTCTGCAAGAGTGTAAACGACGAGACAACAACGACGACAAAAGCAGACACCTTGCACGTAAGAACAAAAATGGCAACAAGTGCAACAGCCAAAGTATACTCTTCGCCCACACAAGTATAAAAGGCAAGATAACAACAACAACAACAAAACTAGACACCTTGCTCACACGAGTATAAAAGGCGAGATGGCAACAATAGCCAAAGTAGACTCCTTGCCTGCAAGAACATAAAGGCAAAAAGTATAAAAAAAACTAAACTCTTTGCTCACACGAGTATAAAAGGTGAGACAACAACGACAGCAAAGTAAATGCCTAGCGCTCACGAGAATAAAAGGCGAGACTACAACGACAACAAAAACAAACCCCTTGTGCCCGCAAGAGTATAAAAGGCGAGACAACAACAACAAAGCATACTCCTTGCCTGCGCGACTAGAAATGGCTAGATGGCTATGACAAAGCATGCTGGTTGCCTGCACGAGTATAAAAGGCGAAACGACAACAACAAAGCATATTCTTTGCCTGCAAGAGTATAAAAGGCAAGCTGACAACAACAAAGCATGCTCCTTACTTGCACGAGTATAAAAGGCAAAACGGCAACAACAAAGCATATTCTTTGCCCGTATAATAAAAGGCGAGCCGACAACAACAACAAAAGCATTACTCTTTGCCCACACAAGTGTAAATGGTAAGACGACAACAACAACAAACGCATGCTCTTTGCGCACAGGAGTATAAAAGGCGAGATGGCAACCGTAAAGCATACTCTTTGCCCGAACGAGTTTAAAAGACGAGACAGCAACAACAAGAAAACCAGACTACCTGCCTGTACGAGTACAAAATGTTAGATGAAAACACCAACAAAAGCTGATTCCTTGCCCGTAAGAGTATTAAAGGTGTGATAGCAACAACAAAGCATGCTCTTTTCTGACGCAAGTATCAAAAGGCGTGACGGCAACAACAACAAAACCAGACTCTTTGCTCGTGCAGGTATAAAAGGAAAGACAACAATAATAGCAACAACATACTCTCAGCTCGCACGAGTACAAAAGGCGAGAGGGCAACATCAAAGTTTAATCCTTGCCCGCAAGAGTATAAAAGCCAAGCCAGCAACAGCAAAGCATACTCTTTGCCTGCAAGAGTTTTAAAGGCGAGATGGCAGCAACGCATACTCCTTGCCCGCAAGATCATAAAAGGCGAGATGGTAGGAACAGTAAAGCAGACTCTTAGCCCGCATGAGCATAAAAGACGAGACTGCAACCACAACAAAAGCATTCTCCTTCCCAGTAGCATCAACAAAGACGAGATGGAAACAACAAAGACGAGATGGAAACAACAACAAAAGTAGCATCATTCCCTTCAAGACTATATAAGCTGAAAAGTACGACAAGAAAAGTTTACGCCTAGCCCGCACTAGTATAAAATGTGGGATGACAACAACAACAAAACCAGATGCATGAGCATAAAAGGCGAGACGACAACAACAACAAAAACAGACTCCTTGCCAGTAAGAGTACAAAAGGTGAGACAGCGACAACTAAGCATACTGCTTGCTCGCACAAGTATGAAAGGCGAGACAGTAGCAACAACAAAAGCATACTCCTAGCCTGCGCGAGCATGAATGATTAGCCGACAACAGTAAAACATACTCTTTAACTGCATGAGTATAAAATATGAGACAAAAGCAACAAAAAAAAATAGACTCCTAGCCCGCAACAACTAAAAAGGTAAGACGGTGACAACAAAGCATACTTGTTGCCTGTACGAGTGCAAAATGCAGGACAACAACAACAAAGCATGTTGCTTTCCTGCATGAGTATAAAAGGAGAGACAACAACAACAACAAAACCAGACTCCAAGCCCGCACAAGTAGAAAAGGCAAGACGACAACAACAACAAAAGTAGGCTCTTTGCTTGCAAGAATATAAAGGCGAGAAGTACAAAAATAAAAGAATAGTCCTTGCCTGCATGAGTATAAAAGGCGAGACAACAACAGCAAAGCACATACTTTACTCATTGCCCATGCGATTATAAAAGGCAAGATAGCAACAATCACAAAACCAAACTCCTTGTTTGCACAAGTATAAACGCCAAGGCGGCGACAACAACAAAAGAAAACTCCTTGCCTGAAAGAGTATGAAGGGCAAAAAGTAGAACAACAAAGTATACTCTTTGCTCGCACGAGTATAAAAGACAAGACGGCAACAACAGTGATGCGGACTTCTAGACCGCATGAATATAAAAGGCAATACAGCAACAAGAAGAAAAGTAGACTCCTTGCCCTCAAGAGTATAAAAGGCGGCAAGTACAGTGACAAAAGTATACTCCTTCTACTCGAGTGTAAAAGGCGAGACGACAATAATAGTAAAAGTAGACTCCTTGCCTGCAAGAGTATGAAATGTGTTACGACAACAACAAAGAATACTATGTGCTCGCACGAGTATAAAAAGCAAGACGGCATCAACAAAGCATGCTACTTGCCCACAAGAGTGTAAAATGTGAGACGACAACAACAACAAAACTATACTACTCGCCCGTACGAGTGTAAAATCCGAGATGGCATCAACAACAAAAGCATGCTCCCTACCCGCACCAGTATTAAACCCGAGATGGCAGCAACAACAAAACTAGACTCAGTGCTCACAAGAATATAAATGGGAAAAGTACAAAAGCAAAAGTATAATCCTTGCCCACACGAATATGAAACCTAAGATGGTAATAATAGCAAAGTAGACTCTTAGCCCACACTAGCATAAATGGTGAGACAGCAACAACAAAGCACACTCTTTTCCCGTTTGAGTATAAAAGGCGAGACGACAACAACAAAGCATGCTCCTTGCCTGCACGAGTATACAAGGCGAGACAGCAACAACAACAAAACCAAACTACTCGCTGATGCGAGTATGAAAGGTAAGATGGCAACAACAACAAAAGCATACACTTTTCCCATGCGACCAAAAAGGGCGAGACAGTAATAGCAATCCATACTTCTTGCCTACAAGAGTATAAAAGGTGGGACTTCAACACAAAGCTTGCGCCTTGTCTACACAAGTATAAAAGGGGAGACGGCAACAACAACAAACCAAACTCCTTGCTTGTACGAGTATACAAGGCAAGACGGCAACAACAACAAAAGCCAACTTCTTGCTCGTAAGAGTATAAAAGGCAAGATGGCAATGACAAAGCATTCTTTTTGCCTGCACGAGTATAAAGGTGAGACGACAACAAAAAAGCAAGATGCTTGCCCACACGAGTATAAAAGGCGAGACGTCAACAACAACAAAACCATTCTCCTTGCCCAAGCGAGTATAATAGGTGAGACGAGAACAACAACAAACGCATACTCCTTGCTTGCTCTTGTATAAATGACTAGATGGTAACAGCAAAGCATACTCCTTACCCGCACGAGTATAAAAGGTGAGATGATAACAACAATAAAACTAGTTTCCTTGCTCACCTGAGTATAAAAGGCGAGACAACACCAACAACAAAAGTGGACTCCTTGCCCGCAAGAGTATAAAAGGCAAAAAGCACAAAAACAAAAGTATAATCTTGGCTCGAATGAGTATAAAAGGCGAGACGACAACAAGAACAAAGCAAACTCCCAGCCCAAACTAGTATAAAAGGTGAGACGGCAACAACAACAAAAATAGACTCTTTGCCCATACGAGTATAAAGGGCGAGATCGGAATTACAATGAAAGCCGACTCCTTGCCAGCAAGCGTATAAAGGGCGAGACGACAACAACAAAGCACACTCTTTGCCCGCATGAGTATAAAAGGCAACACAGTAACAACAAAGTGTACTGCTTGTCGACATGAGTGTGAAAGGCAAGACGGAAACAACAACAAAACCAGACTCCTTGCTTACACGACTATAAATGGCAAGACAGTAGCAACAACAAAGGCAAACTTTTTGCCTGCAAGAGTACAAAAATACGAGAAGTATAATAAGAAAAGTATATACCTTGCTTGCACAACTATGAAAGGCGAGAGTACAACAACAAAACCATGCTCCTTGCTTGCAACAGTATAAAAGGTCAAAAGTATATTCCTTGCCCGTACGAGTATGAAAGGCGAGAGGGCAACAACAGCAAAAAAGTCTCCCAGCCTGTACGAGTATAAAAGACGAGACAGCAATAACAACAAAAGCTGACTGCATGCCCGCAAGAGTATAAAAGGCGACAAATACAACAACAAAAGGATACTCCTCGCTGCACGAGTGTAAAGGGTGGAAATGCAACAACAACTAAACTATACTTCTTGCACGCATGAGTTTAAAAGGCAAGATGACAACAATAGCGAATGTAGACTCCTTGCCCACATGAGTGTAAAAGGTGGTATGGGAACAACAAAGCATACTCCTTGCCCGCACGTGTAGAAAAGGCGGGACGACAACAACAAAGCATGCTACTTGCCTGCACGAGCATAAAAGGCGAGACGACCACAACAACCAAACCAGACTACTAGTCTGAACGAGTATAAAAGGCGACACAACAACAACAACAAAAGCATACTCCCTACTCACACTAGTATTAAATACCTGACTGCAACAGCAAACCATACTCCTTGCCTGCACGAGTATAAAACACGATACGACAGCAACAAATTAGGTTGCTTGCCCGCAAGAGTAGAAAAGACGAGACGGCGACAACAACACAACGAGACTTCTTGCCCGCGGGAGTATAAAAGGCAAGACGTCAACAACACTAAAGCAGACTCCTTGGGCGCAAGAGTATAAACGACGACAAGAACAACAACAAAAGTATACTCATCGCCTGCCTGAGCATGAAAGGGAAGACAACAACAACAACAAAGGTAGACTCCTTGCATGCACGGATATAAAAGGCGAGATAGCAACAATATGAAAAGTAGACTCTTTGCCTGCAAGAATATAAAAGGCAAAACTTGCAAAAACAATAGTATACTCCCTGCCTGTACGAGTACAAAAATTGGTATGATAATAATAGAAAAGCAGACTCCTAGCCCGTACGAGTATAATGGGCGAGATGGCAACAACAATGCATGCTCCTTGTTTGTGCGAGCATAAAAGGCGAGAGAACAACAACAAAGCATGCTCTTTGCTTGCACGAGTGTAAAAAGCGAGATGGCAATAACAACAAAAGCGCATAGATTGCTAGCACGAGCAAAAAAGGTGTGACGACAAAAGCAAAGCATGCTTCTTGCCCGCACAAGTATAAAAGACGAGACGACAACAACAACAAAACTAGACTCCTTACCCATACGAGTATAAAAGGCAATACGGCAACAACAACAAAAGCTGACTCCTTGCTTGCAAGAGTATGAAAGGAGACACGGCAACAACAAAGCATATAAGCATGAGCATAAAAGGTAGGACGGCAACAACAAAGCATGTTGTTTGCCGCACAAGTATAAAAGCCGAAATGACAACAACAACAAAACTGGACTACTTGCCTGGATGAATATAAAAGGCGAGATGACAACAGTAACAAAAGCATACTTCCTGCTTGCACGAGTATTAAGGGCACGACGGCAACTGTAAACTGCACTCCTTGCCCCACGAGTATAAAATACAAGACGGCAATAACAAAGCACATTCCTTGCCTACAAGTGTATGAAAGGCGAGACGAAAACAACAAAGCTTGCCGCTTGCCCGCACGAGTATACAAGGTGAGACGACACCAACAACAAAACTAGGCTACTCGTTCAGATGAGTATAAAAGGCAAGACGACAGCAACAACAAAAGCGTACTCCCTGCCTGCACGAGCATTAAAGGCATGACGGCAACTACAAACCATACTCCTTGCATGCATGAGTATAAAATACGAGACGGCAACAACAAAGCAGGCTGCTCTCCCGTACGAGTATAAAAGGCTAACGGCAACAATACTAAAGCTGACTCCTTGCACGCCAGAGTATAAAAGGCGAAAAGTAGAATAGCAATAGTGTACTTGTCGCCTGCCTGAGTATAAAAGGAAAGATGGCAACAATAACAAAGCTAGACACCTTGCAACATTAGCAAGGTCAATATAAAAGGAAAGATGGGGATAAAAGGCTAGACGGCCAATAGCAAAAGTAGACTGTTTTTCCGAAAGAATATAAAATGCAAAACTTGCAAAAAGAACAATATACTCCATGCCCACACAAATATAAAAGCCAAGATGGTAACAATAGCGAAGCTCCTTGCCCGCACGAGTATAAAAGGCAAGACGGCAACAACAAAGCATACTCCTTGCTCGCGTGAGTATAAAAGGCATGACGACATCAACAAAGCATACTCCTTGCCTACACGAGTATAAAAGGCAAGACAACAATAACAACAAAAGCGAACACTTTGCCCGCACAAGCAGAAAAGGCGTGACAGCAATATTAAAGCATACTCCTAGCCCGCACAAGCATAAAAGGCGAGACGGCAACAACAAAAAAACCTGACTCCTTGTCCATACGTGTATAAATGACAAGACGATAGCAACAACAAAAACCGACTCCTTGCCTACAAGAGTATAAAAGTCGAGACGACAACAACAAAGCATGCTGCTTGCCTGCATGAGTATAAAAGGCGTGACGGTAACAGTAACAAAACCAGACTACTCACCTGGACACGTATAAAAGGCGGGACATCAACAACAACAAAGGTAGGCTCTTTTCCCACAAGAATATGAAAGGCAATAAGTACAATAACAAAAGTATGCTCCTTACCCACCTTAGTGAAAAAGGCGAGACAGCAATAGCAATAAAACCAAACTCCTTTCTCCACGAGTATAAAAGAGACGATAACAACAGCAAAAGTAGACTCCTTGCCTACAAGGACATGAAAGGCAAAAAGTACAAAAATAAAAGTATACTCCTTGCCTGCGCGCGAAAAAAGGCGAGACAGTAACAATAGCAAAACAGACACTAGCCTATACGAGTATAAAAGGCGAGATGACAAGAACAACAAAAGCAAACTTCTTGCTTGCAAGAATATAGAAGGCAAGATGGCAACAACAAAGCATACTCCTTGTCAGACGAATATAAAAGGTGAGACAGCAACAACAAAGCATGTTCATTGCTAGCATGGGTGCAAAAGGCAACACGACAACAAAAACAAAACTAGACTCCTTATCCATAGGGGTATAAAAGTTGTAAAGTACAACAACACAAGTATACTCCTTGCCCGCACGGGTATAAAAGGTGAGGCAGTTACAACAGTAAAATAGACTCCTGGCCCGCACATCCATAAAAGATGAGACTGCAACAACAACAAAATTAGATTCTTTGCCCACAAGAATATGAAAGGCGAAAAGTACAACAACAAAAGTAAAGTCCTTGTCTACATAGGCATAAAAGGCAAGGCGGCAACAACAGTAAAGTAGACTCCTAGCCCGCATGTGTAAAAAAGGCGAGATGACAACCACAAAAAAAGTAGACTCATCGCCTACAAGAGCATAAAAAGCGAGACGGTAATAATAGCAAAGCAGACTCCTAGCCTGCACGAGCATAATAGGCGAGATGGCAATAACAACAAAAGAATACTCCCTACTTGCGCCAATATTAAAGGCGAGACAGTAATAATGGCGAAGCAGAATCCTTGCTTGCACGAGTGTAAAAAGCGGGACGACGACTACAACGAACGCATGCTCCCTCCCCGCACGAATATAAAAGGTAAAATGGCAATATTAAGGCATACACCTTGCCCACGCGAGTATAAAAGGGGAGATGGCAATAGCAACTAAACGATACTCCTTTCCCGCATAAGTATAAAAGGCAAGACAGCAACAACAACGAAAGCAGCCTCCTTGTCTGTAAGAGTATAAAAGGTGAGACGATAGCAACAAAGCATGCTTCTTGCCCGCACATGTATAAAAGGCTGGGTGGCAACAACAATAAAACGAGAGTCCTTGCCCGCAAGAGTATAAAAGGCGAAAAGTACGACAACAAAACTATGCTCCTTGCCCACACAAGTATAAAATGTGAGATGGAAACAACAACAAAACCAGACTCCTTACCCTTATGAGTACCAAAAGCGGGATAGCAACAACAATAAAAGCAGGTTCCTTACCCGTAAGCGTATAAAAAGCGAAATGTACAACAACAAAAGTATACTCGTTGCTCGCACAAGTATACAAGTCGAGACGACAACAACAACAAATGCAGTCTCCTTCCCCGCAAAAGTATAAAGAGTGAGACGACAGCAGAAAAGGCGAGACGGCAACAGTGACAAAACCAAAGTCCTTGCCCGTGCAGCTACAAAGGGCAAACGACAATAACAACAAAAGAATGCTCCCTACCCACACGAGTATAAAAGGTAAGAAGGCAATATCAGAGTATACTACTTGCCCGCAGGAGTATAAAAGGCGAGATGGCAACTACAAAGTATACTCCTTTCTCACATGAGTATAAAAGGAGAGCCAACAATAACAACAAAACTAGACTCCTTGTACAAAAGGGAAGATAACAACAATAGCAAAAGCAGACTCCTTACACACAAAAGTAAAACGGTAAGACGACAACAACAAAGCATGCTGCTTGCCCGCACGAGTATAAAAGCCTAGATGACAACAACAATAAAAAAAGACTCCTTGCCTACATGAGTATAAAAGGCAAAAAGTGCAATAGCAAAAGGATGCTGCTTGCCCGCATGAGTATAAATGGTGGGATGGCAACAACAACAAAACCAGACTCCTTACCCATACGAGTATAAAAGGCGAGACAACAACAAGAATAAAACCAAGCTCCTTACCCGCAAGAGTATAAAACACGAAAAATGCAACCACAATGGTATACCCCTTACCCGCATGAATATACAAGGCGAGACGACAACAACAGCAAAGCAGACTTCTAGCCTGCAAGAGTGCAAAAGGCAAGACAGCAACAAGAACAAGGGTGGACTCCTTGCCTGCAAGAGCATAAAAGGCAAAAACTACAATCACAAAAGTATACTCCATGCCCGAACGAGTACAAATGGCGAGACGGTAACAACATCAAAGCAAACTTCTAGTCTGCATAGGTCTAAAAGGCGAGACGACAACAACAACAAAATTAGTCTCCTTCCTTTTAAGAGTACAAAAAGCGAGAAACAGCAGGAAAGCATACTCTTTGCCCACGCAAGTATAAAAGGCGAGACGGCAACAACAAAGCCTGCCACTCGCCTGTCCAAATATAAAAGGCAAGATGGCAACAATAACAAATCTGGAGTCCTTGGCTATACGTGTATAAAGGGTGAGACGATAATAAAAACAAGAGCATACTACTTGCCTGCACGAGTATAAAAATCGAGATGGCAACAGCAATAGCAAGGTATAAAAGGCAGGACAACAATAACAACAAAACCAGACTCCTTGCCGGTGCGAGTACAAAAGGCAAGGTAGCAACAACAACTAAAGTAGACTCCTTGCTTGCAAGAGCATAAAAGGCAAACAGTACAACAACAAAAGCATACTCCTTTCTTGAACGAGCATAAAAGGCAAGACGACAACATCAGCAAAGTAGACTCCTACCCTCCAGGAGTATCGAAGGCGAGACGGTAACAACAACAAAAGCAAACTCCCTGTCTGCAATAGTATAAAAGGTGACAAGTACGACAACAAAAGTATACTCTTTACCTGCCTAAGTACAAGAGGTGAGACGACGACAACAACAACAAAACTAGACTCCTTGCTCACATGTGTATAAAAGGTTAGAGATAACAGTAGTGAATGTAGACTCCTTGCCTAGAGCAATATAAAGGGCGAAAGTGCAAAAACAAAAGTATATGCCTTGTCCACAAAAGTGTAGAAAGCAAGACGACATCAACAACAAAAGTAGACTCTTTGCCCGTAAGAGTATAAAGGCGACTAGTACAACAACAAAAGTACAGTCCTCGCCCACCAGACTGTAAAAGGCGAGACAGCAACAACAGGAAAAGTAGACTCTTTACTCGCAAGAATATAAAAGGGAAAACTTGCAAAAACAATAGTATACTCCTTGCCCGCACGAGTATAAAAGCCGATACGTTAAAAATAGCAAAGTAGAATCGTGGCCTCCACGAGTATAATGGGCGAGATGGCAACAACAAAGCATGCTCTTTGCTTGCGTGAGCATAAAAGGCGAGACGACAACAACAGCAAAACAGCATAGATTGCTAGCACGAGCAAAAAAGGTGTGACGACAATAGCAAAGCATGCTTCTTGCCCGCACGAGTATAAAAGGTGAGATGACAACGACAACAAAACTAGACCCCTTACCCATACAAGTATAAAAGGCGATATGACAACAACAACAAAAGCTGATTCCTTGCCTACATGAGTATGAATGGAGGACACAACAGCAACAAAGCATTTACGCATGAGCATAAAAGGTAGGACAACAAGAACCAAGCATGCTGCTTGCTGCACGAGTATAAGAGGCGATACGGCAACAACAACAAAACCATACTACTCACCTGGATGAATATAAAAGGCGAGATGACAACAGGAACAAAAGCATACTCCATTCTTGCACAAGTATTAAGGGCACGACGGCAACTGCAACCATACTCCTCGCCCGCACGAGTATAAATACAAGACGACAACAACAAACATCCTTGCCACACGAGTATGAAAGGTGAGACGACAACAACAACAAAACCAGACTACTCGTCAAACGCATAAAAGGCAAGACGGCAACAACAACAAGGCGTACTCCTGCCCGCACGAGTATTAAAGGCATGACGGCAACTACAACCATACTCCTTGCGCACGAGTATAAAATATGAGACGGCAACAAGAAAGTAGCCTGCTCTCCCGTACAAGTATAAAAGCTAACACGGCACAACAGCAAACGATACTTCATGCCGCAAGAGTCTAAAAGGCTAGACACAACAACACTAAAGTTGACTCCTTGCACGCCAAAGTGAAAAGGTGACAGTCGACAGGCAAAAGTGTACTTGTCGCCTGCCCGAGTACAAAAGGAAAGATGGCAACAACAACAAAGCTAGACTCCTTGCACGTATGGTGATAAAAGGTGAGATGGCCAATAACAAAAGTAGACACTTTGCCCGCAAGAACATAAAAGGCAAAACTTAAGAAAACAACAATATACTCCATGCCCACACAAGTGTAAAAGCCGAGGTGGTAATAATAGCAAAGCAGACTCCTTGCCTGTATGAGTATAAAAGGCGAGGCGACAACAACAACAAAAGCAGACTCTTTGCTCGCACAAGTGTAAAAGGCAAGACACCAACAAAGTACCACGACAAAAGTATACTCTTTTCCTACACAACCATAAAAGGTGAAACGGTAACAACAAAGCATACTCATTGCTCGCACGAGCATAAAAAGCGTGGTGGCAACAATAAAGCATTTTTTTTGCCTACACGAGTATGAAAGGCGAGCTGGCGCAACAACAAAACTAGCTCCTTGCCCTCATGAGTACCAAAGGCGAGATGACAACAANCTAGTGTATGCGATTGCGCGTGAGTGGTGATGGGATGGAAAGGGCTTGCAGGCTCCACACTAGAGCGTCAAACTGTCGGCCCCCAATCCTCTGCAAACTTGCACTCGAGTGCTTCCAATCTGCTTCGACGTGAAAGACACGGGTTCCTGTGCTGCGTTCCTTCCAATTCAAAAATCGTTGTGATGCTTTTGTGCCGTCTCGTCCTTCACCTCCTCAAGCATGCAGGGCGGACCTCATGTCGTCGCCCGTGTCCCTGGCATGCCGATTGCGGTTGCTTTGGTGCATGATTCAACAACGGTGCTATCAGATTCAGAACATTACTCAAGCAATGGAATTGTCATTCCACTCCACCTTTGCTCGAACGGAGCCTTTGTCCCTTTATAGCACTACTGCTATGCCCGTTTCGTCATCGGCGGCCCCCCTACCATTTGGTTGGGTTCGTGTCGTGCGTGCGGTCACGGGCATCATGAACGAATGCTACCTGGTTGATCCTACCATTAGTCATATGCTTGTCTCAAAGATTAAGCCATGCATGTGTAAGTATGAACTAATTCAGACTGTGAAATTGCAAATGGCTCATTAAATTAGTTATAGTTTGTTTGATGGTACCTGCTACTCAGATAACCATAGTAATTCTAGAGCAAATACGTCCAACAAACGCCGACTTCTGGAAGGGATGCATTTATTACATAAAAGGTCGATGCGGACTCCTGCCCGTTGCTCTAATGATTCATGATAACTTGACGGATTGCACGACCTACATGCTGGTCCCAGTGTGGACCAAGACTTGGGTTGGACAAATAATACTGGGCTACATGTTCGTGGGTTCTGTCAAATGGGCCATGGGCTTGGGCCAAGAGGCCCAAAACACGAGACTGGTCTTGGCCAAGTCTGCATGGCACTGCATGGCACAACATGGCACTGCGTGGCACCGAGTCTCCTACGACGTGTGGAACGTGGGGACGTGCGGGTGTGGCTTTATTCGGTTGGCCGAGCATCAGAAAAATGCTCATCAGATCGTGCATGGCAAAGGATCGTGGGTAGATAAGGCTTATCAAAGATCAAGTGATGGATGATCGTGGGAGATAAGGCTTGTCAGGATCAAGTCATGGATGAGATCGTGGGAAGATGATGATTATCAGCCACGACAGAGATCGTGGGGAGATAATGTTTATCTCCAAGCCCTAGATAGCTGGGGGTGTCAACTATGTATAGACCTTATGGGTTGTCATTTGTACTTAGCGAAAGAGAAATCACTCAGAGAGAAAGAGTGAAATACTGTTGAGAGTTCAAGTGATTGTTGCTTCGTATTACTTGAGTTAAGTAATAAAGGTTGGGAAAGGTTCCCGTATATGCTCTTGTGTCTCTTTTGAGTGTGTGAGTTGTGTACCTTACTTATGAAGTTCCATTGTGCAAATCGTTGTGTGTGCAGTTGGCTGAGACTAAGTGTGATTTAGTGCCATCACAAGGCGAAATTTTGGGCGAGAGAATTAGCCCTGTGACACTTACTGTTAGCCCCTTGAACACTTGGCATGCGGGAGTTGGCGGCACCTTGCGCGAACTCCTAGCATGGGACTTTGGAGTGGCTGGGCACTCCCTAAGGCAAGGTGAAAACTGAGAGGGTCAACGTAGGCACGGGCCTACATGCAGGTCCTAGTGTAGACCAAGACTGGGGTTGGACAAAGGATGCTGGGCTACATGTTCGTGGGCTCCATCAGATGGGCCATGGGCTTGGGTCAAGAGGCCGAAAACACGAGACTGGGTCTTGGCCAAGTCTGCATGGCACAGCATGGCACTACGTGGCACCGAGTTTCCTACAACGTGTGGAACGTGGGAACGTGTGCGTGTGGCTCTATCCGATTGGATGAGCATCAGGATAATGCTCATCAGATCGTGCATGACAAAGGATCGTGGGTAGATAAGGCTTATCAAGATCAAGTGATGGATGATCGTGGGAGATAAGACTTATCAGGATCAAGTCATGGCTGAGACTAAGTGTGACTTAGTGCCATCACAAGGCAAAATTTTGGGTGAGAAAATTAGCCCTGTGACAGCTACCATGGTGGTGACGGGTGACGGAGAATTAGGGTTCAATTCCAGAGAGGGAGCCTAAGAAACGGCTACTACGTCCAAGGAAGGCAGCAGGCGCGCAAATTACCCAATCCTGACACAGTGAGGTAGTGGCAATAAATAACAATACCCGGCTCTTACGAGTCTAGTAATTGGAATGATTACAATCTAAATCCTTTAACGAGGATCCATTGGAGGGCAAGTATGGTGGTAGCAGTCGCGGTAATTCCAGCTCCAATAGCGTATATTTAAGTTGTTGCAGTTAAAAAGCTCGTAGTTGGACCTTGGGATGGGTCGATCGGTCCGCCTTTTGGTGTGCACCTTTCCCCTCGTCCCTTCTACCGGCGATGCGCTTCTGGCCTTCACTGGCCGGGTCATGCTTCCAATGCTATTACTTTGAAGAAATTAGAGTGCTCAAAGCAAGCCTACGCTCTGGATATATTAGCATGGGATAACATCATAGGATTTCAATCCTATTGTGTTGGCCTTCGGGATCGGAGTAATGATTAACAGGGACAGTCGAGGGCATTTGGATTTCATAGTCAGAGGTAAAATTCTTGGATTTATGAAAGGCGAACAACTGCGAAAGCATTTGCCAAGGATGTTTTCATTAATCAAGAACGAAAGTTGGGGGCTCGAAGACGATCAGATACCGTCCTAGTCTCAACCATAAACGATGCCGACCAGGGATCGGCGGAAGTTGCTTTTAGGACTCTGCCGGCACCTTATGAGAAATTAAAGTCTTTGGGTTCTGGGAGGAGTATGGTCACAAGGCTGAAACTTAAAGGAATTGCAGGAAGGGCACCACCAGGAGTGGTGCCTGCGGCTTAATTTGACTCAATACAGGGAAACTTACTAGGTCCAGACATAGTAAGGATTGACAAACTGAGAGCTCTTTCTTGATTCTATGGGAGGTGGTGCATGGCCGTTCTTAGTTGGTGGTGCGATTTGTTTGGTTAATTTCGTTAACGAACGAGACCTCAGCTTGCTAACTAGCTATGCAGAGGTGATCCTCCGTGGCCAGCTTCTTAGAGGGACAATGGCCTTCTAGGTCAAGGAAGTTTGAGGCAATAACAGGTTTGTGATGCCCCTAGATGTTCTGGGCCGCATGCGCGCTACACTGATGTATTCAACGAGCCTATAGCCTTGGCCGACAGGCTCGGGGAATCTTTGAAATTTCATGATGATGGGGATAGATCACTGCAATTGTTGGTCCTCAATGAGAAATTCCTAGTAAGTGTGAGTCATCAACTCGCGTTGACTATGTCCCTGCCCTTTGTACACACCGCCCGTTGCTCCTATCGATTGAATGGACGGGTGAAGTGTTCGGATCGCGGCGACGTGGCCAGTTCTCCGCCGGCATCGTCGCGAGAAGTCCACTGAACCTTATCATTTAGAGGAAGGAGAAGTCGTAACAAGGTTTCCATGGGTGAGCCTGCGAAAGGATCATTGTCGAAACCTCTGCCCAGCAAAATGACCCGCGAACAAGTGAACATCACACGACGCGCGGCATACGTTGGTCCGTGGGCATCCGCACGCTGCAGCGTCTGTCGTGAGGCCGACCGCTCGTCGGTTGCCCCCACGGCGCAAACAACAAAACCCCGGCGCAGGTCGCGCCAAGGAAATAAAAACCGAAAGGCAATGCCTCGTTTCCCCGGGAACGGAGCGCGGTCGGGGCATTGGACCTCCATAGTGAGAATCTAAACGACTCTCGGCAACAGATATCTCAGATCTTGCATCGATGAAGAACGTAGCAAAATGCGATACTTGGTGTGAATTGCAAAATCCCGTGAACCATCGAGTTTTTGAATGCAAGTTGCGCTCAAAGCCTTCTGGCCAAGGGCACGTCTGCCTGGGTGTCACACAACATTGCCCACCCCAGCCCCGAATTGATTGGGTTGCATTCCGTGGCGGAAGATGACCTCCCGTGTGCCCAGCATAGCAGTTGGCCCAAAAACCATGTCCCCGACGGCATTCGCCTCGACAACGGTGGTTGAGAGACCCTGGCACAGTGTCGTGCGGTCGCGTCGTCACTCCGGACTCTGAAGAACCTGACCCTTTCTCGCATTGTGACCACAGGTCAGGCGAGATCACCTGGTAAGTTTAAGCATATCAATAAGAGGAGGAAAAGTAACTTACAAGGATTCCCTTAGTAATGGCGAGCGAACCGGGAACAGCCCAACTTGACAATCGGGCCCCCCGGCGTCCGAATTGTAGTCTGGAGAAGCGTCCTCAGCGGCAGACTGGGCCCAACTCCCCTGGAAGGGGGCGCTAGAGAGGGTGAGAGCCTCGTCGTGCCCGGACCCTATCGCACCACGAGGCACTGTCTGCGAGTCGGGTTGTTTTGGAATGCAGCCCCAATCGGGTGGTAAATTCCGTCCAAGGCTAAATACGGGTGAGAGACCGATAGCAAACAAGTACCACGAGGGAAAGATGAAAAGGACTTTAAAAAGAGAGCCAAAGAGTGCTTGAAATTGTCAGGAGGAAAGGGGATGGGGGTCAGCGATGAGCCTCGGATCGACTCGGGGCGTGGACCGACGCGGATTGCGGGGCGTCCAGAGCCCGAGCCCTTGAAATGCCCCATGAGGTCGCCCTCGTGATCGTGGACACAGCGCGCCATCACGGCGTGCCTCGGCAAGAATAAAAGGTGACACAGCAACAAGAACAAAACCAGACTCGTCGACCGTACGAGTATAAAAGGCTAGACGATAGCAACAATAAAAGTACACTCCCTACTAGCACGAGTATAAAAGAGAGACAGCAACAGCAAATCATAATACTTCCCCGCATGAGAATGAGAGGCAACACAACAACAACAGCAAAACCAAACTCCATATCCACACGAGGATAAAAGGCAAAATGACAACAACAGCAAAAGTAGACTCTTTTCCCGCAAGAGTAAAAAAAGTGACAAGAATAACAAAAAAAACCAACCCACTTGCCCGCACGAGCATTAAAGCCGAGACGGCAACAACAACAAAAGTAGACTCTTTGCCCTCAAGAGTATAAAAGGCAAAAAGTACAACAACAAAAGCATACTCCTTGCCAACACGAATATAAAAGGCGAGACGATAAAATCAGCAAAGCAGACTCCTAGCTTGCACGAGTTAAAAGGCTAGACGCCATCAACAACAAAGGCAGACTCCTTGCCCACATGAGTATAATAGGCGAGATGGCATCAACAAAGCATGTTGCTTGCCCGCACGAGAATAAAAGGTGACACGGCAACAAGAACAAAACCAGACTCCTCGACTGTACGAGTATCAAAGGCGAGACGATAGCAGCAATAAATGCACACTCCCTACCAGCACGAGTATAAAAGAGAGACAGCAGCAACAAAGCATAATCCTTGCCCCCATGAGTATAAAAGATGAGACAGCAACAACAAGAAAACCAGACACCTTGCCCGCACGAGGATAAAAGGTGATACGGCAAGAACAACAAAAGTAGACTCTTTACCCATAAGAGTACAAACAGCAGAAAGTACAATAACAAAAGTATACGCATTGCTTGCGCGAGAATAAAAGGGCAGACAATGACAACAGCAAAGTAGGCTCCTAGCATGCACTAGTTAAAAGGCTAAACAACAACAACAAGAAAGACAAATTCATTGCTTGCAAGAGTATAAAAGGTAAGGCGACAAAAACAAAGCATACTGCTTGCCCACACGAGTGTAAAAGGCGACAAGGCAACAACAACAAAACCAGACTCCTTGCCCATAAGAGTGTGAAAGGTGAGATGACAATAACAACAAAAGCATACTCCCTACCTGCACGAGTATAAAAGGCGAGACGACAACAACAAAGCATACTCCTTGCCCGCACGAGAATAAAAGGCGAGACAGCAACAGCAGCAAAACCAGACTCCTTGCCCGCACAAGTTTGAAAAGCAAGACACCAACAATAACAAAAGCATACTACTTGTTCGCAAGAGTTTAAAGGTGAAAAGAACAACATCAAATGTATACTCCTTGCCTGCACGAGTATAAAAGGCGAAATGACAACAACAACGCATACTCCTTTCTCGTACGAGCATAAAAAGTGGGATAGTAACAATAGAGCATGCTCCTTGCCCGCATGGGCATAAAATGCGAGCCAGCAGCACCAACAAAACCATACTCCCTGCCCACACGAGTTTAAAAGGTAAGACAACAACAACAACAAAACTAGACTCCCAGCCTGCACGAGTATAAAAGGTAAAAAGTACTGCAACAAAAGTATACTCCATGCCCGCACAGCATAAAAGGCGAGGGGGTAACAACAGCGAAGCAAACTCCGAGCCCACACAAGTTAAAAGGCTAGACAGCAACAATAACAAAAATAGACTCCTTTCCTACAAGAGCATAAAAGACGACAAGTACAATAACTTAGTAATTTTTGCCTAACCGAGGATAAAAGGTTAGACAGCTACAACAACAAAAGTAGACTCCTTTTCCAGAAGAGTATAAAAGGCGATACGGCAACAATGAAGTATATTCCTTGCCTGCATGAGTAGAAAAGGCGAGATGGCAACAACAAAGCATGTTGGCTGTCCGCACGAGTATAAAAGGCAACACGACAACAACAACAACACCAGACTCCTTACCGTATGGGTGTAAAAAGCGAAACGACAACAACAACAACAAAAGCATACCCCTTGCCCGTGCGAGTATAAAAGGTGTGACGTCAACAGCAAAGCATACACTTTGCCTGCATGAGTATAAAAGGTGAGACAGAAACAAGAATAAAACCAGGCTGTTTGCCTGCACAAGTGTAGAAGGCAAGACAGCAACAACAACAAAAGTAGACTCCTTGTCTGCAAGAGTGTAAAAGGCAAAAAGTGCTCTAACAAAATTATACCGCATGCCCGCACAAGTATAAAAGGCGAGACGACAACAACAACAAAACCAAACTCTTTACTTGCACGAGTATAAAAGGCAACATAGCAACATCTACAAATTCTGACTCCTCGCCTGCAAGAGTATAAAAAGCAAAAAGTACAGTGACAAAAGTATACTCCTTGCCCACATGAGTATAAAAGGCATAACGACAACAACAACAAAACGAAACTCCCTACCCACACGAGTACAAAAGGTGAGACAACAACAGCAATAAAAGCAGACTCCTTGCCGGCAAGATTATAAAATACGAAAGATAAGACAGCAAAAAGTATACTCCTTGCCCGAGCGAGTGTAAAAGGCGAGACGGCAACAACTGCAAAGCAGACACCTAACCCACACTAGTATAAAAGGCGAGGCAGCAACAACAACAAAAGCAGACTCCTTTCCCGTAAAGGTATAAAAGGCGAGACGACAACAGCAAAGCATAGTCCCCGCTCGCACAAGTATAAAAGGCGACACGACGACTACAAAGTGTGGTGCTTGCCCATGCGAGAATAAAAGGCAGGACGGACTAGACTCCTTGCCCGTACAGGTGTGAAATGAGAGACACACAACAACAAAGTAGACTCCTTGCCCACAATAATATAAAAGGTGAAAAGCACAAAAATAAAAGCATACTCCTTACCCGCACAAGTATAAATGGTGAGACAGTAACAATAACAAAGCAGACGCCTAGCCCTCACGAGTGTAAAAGACAAGACGACAATAATATCGAAAGCAGACTCCTTATCCACAAGAGTATAAAAGGTGAGGCAACGGCAACAAAGCACACTCCTTGCTCGCATGAGTATAAAGGATGAGACAGTAACAATAAAGCATGCTGCTTGCCCGCACGAGTATAAAAGGCGAGATGACAACAATAACAAAACTAGACTCCTTTCCCGTATGAGTATAAAAGATGAGACGACAACAATAGTAAAAGTATACTCTTTGCTTGCAAGGATATAAAAGGCAAAAAGTGCAAAAATAAAAGTATAATCCTTGCCCGGACGAGTATAAAAGCAAGATGGTCACAACAGCAAAGGAGGCTACTAGCCCGCACGAGTATAAAATGTTATACTGTAACAACAACAAAAGTAGACTCCTTGCCTGTAAGAATATAAAAAGTGAAAAGCACAAAAATAAATGTATACTCCTTGCCTGCATGAGTATAAAATGAGAGATGGTAACAATAGCTACGTAGACGCCTATCCCTCACAAGCATAAAAGCCAAAACGACAACAACAACAAAGGTAGACTCCTGGCTCGCAAGAGTATAAAAGGCGAGACGACAACAACAAAGCATACTCCTTACTCACTTAAGTATAAACGGCAAAACGGCAATAACAAAGCAAACTCCTTGGTCGCACGAGTGTAAAATGTAAGACGGCAACAATAAAGCATGCTCTTAGCCAGCACAAATATAAAAGGCGAGTCAGCAACAACAACAAAACCAGTCCCCTTGCTCGCATAAGTATAAAAGGTGAGACGGCAACAACAACTGCATACTCCTTGCTCGCAAAAGTATAAAAGGTAAGACGACAACAATAAAGCATGCTCCTTACCCGTACAACTATAAAAGGTGAGATGACAACTGCAACAAATGTAGACTCCTTAGCAATGCGAGTGTAAAAGGCAAGACGACAGCAACAACAAATGCATACTCCTTGCATGCACAAGTATAAAAGGCGAGACGGCAACAACAAAGTATACTCCTTGCCTGCAAGAGCATAAAAGGTGAGGCAGCAACAACAAAGCATGCTCCTTACTTGCACGAGTATAAAAGGTGAGACAGCATTAGCAAAGCTTAGTCTTTGCCCACATAAGTATAAAAGGCGAGTCGATAACAACAACAAAACTAGTATCCTTGCCAGCACGAGTATAAAAAGCGATACAGCAACAACAACAAAAATAGACTCTTTGCTCGCAAGAGTAAAAAGGAGTACAACAACAAAAGCATACTTAATGCCCATATAAGTATAAAAGGTGAGACGGGAACAATAGCATAAACTGCACGAGTGTAAAAGGCGAGACAGCAACAACAGTAAAATTAGACTCTTTGCCCGCAAGAGTAAAAAAGGCGACAAGTACAACAACAAAACCAGACTCTTTGTCTGCACGAGCATAAAAGTTGAGACGGCAGCAGCAGCAAAAGTAGACTCCTTGCCTGCAAGAGCATAAAAGACGAAAAGTAAAACAACTAAAGTATACTCCTTGCCTGCATGATTAGAAAAGGAAAGACAGTAACCACAGCAAAACAGACTCTTAGCCTGCACAAGTGAAAAGGCTAAGCGGCACCAACAACAAAAACAGAGTCTTTAGCAACAAAAAAGCATACTCTTTGGTCGCACCAGTATAAACGACATGGGGACAACAACAAAGCATGCTGCTTGCCCACACAAGAATAAAAAGCAGCACATTAACAACAACAGAACCAAGCTCCCTGCCCGTACGATTTTAAAAGGCGAGACTACAACAACAATAAAATCATACTTGCTGCCAACGACACGACAACAGTAAAGCATACTCCTTACCCGCAGGAGTATAAAAGGCGAGACTGCAACAACAATAAAAGCATACTTGCTGCCAACATAAGTATAAAAGGTGACACGGGAACAGTAACAACAACGAAAGTAGTCTCCCTGCCTGCAAGAGTATAAAAAGCAAGAAGTATAACAACAAAAGTACACTCTTTGCCTGCACAAGTATAAAAGGCAAGATGATAACAACAACAAATCTAAACTTCCTGCCTACACAGGTATAAAAGGTAAGATAGCAATAACAACAAAAGCAGACTTTTTGCCCGTAAGAGTATAAAAGGCAAAAAGAACAACAATAAAAGTATGCACTTTCCCGTACAAGTATAAAAGGTAAGACGGCAACAACAACAAAGCAAACACCAAGCCTGCAAGAGTATAAAAGGCAAGATGGCAACAACAACAAAAGCATACTCCTTGCCTGCAAAAGTATAAAAGATGATAAGTACAACAACAAAAGTATACTCCTCACCCGACTGAGTGTAAAAGGCGAGAGGACAACTACAACAGAAGTAGATTCCTTGCCCATGCGAGTATAAAAGGCGAGATGGCAACAACAACAAAATCATACTCCTTGCACACCCCTCCAATGGCTTTTTTTGGGACGTCAACCAGTACAAAAAAAGATAACTCGAAGTCTGGCAGCCTTAGGACCAACTCCGTGGACACTGCTACCTTCAACATGTCAAAGGTTTCCTAACAATCTGTGGTCCACCTCTATGGTCTACCCTTTTTCGCAAGTCTATTGATGGGGCCACTTTTTTGGAGTAACCCTGCACAAACTTCCTATAGTAGTTAGACAAGCCAAGAAAAGACCTCAACTCTGACACTTTTGTAGGGGGTTACCACTCCATTATTGCCTGGACTTTTCTCTGATCCATTTTTACGTGCCTTGACTTGCCCTATACCCAAGAATATAATCTGTCACTGAGCAAACTCACACTTTTTTTTCTTTACATATAATTGGTGCTCTCTCAACCTAGACAACACGAACCTTAGGTGGGACAAGTGATCCTCTAGGGACTCACTATATACAATAATATCATCAAGACAAATGACCACAAAATGATCGATAATGTCATGAAATACATGATTCATCAAATTACAAAAAGTAGTAGGGCATTAGCCAACTGAATGACATCACTAGGAATTTGTAAGAGCTATAGCAAGTGATGAATGTCATTTTCCCTTCATCTCCTTTAGTAATTATGACTGCTAATATCTAGACCGCATATCCAGCTTGGTGAAATATGAGGCCCTGGCCAGTCTATCGAACAAGTCTGTAATCAATGGAATAGAATACTTGTTCTTCACTGTTACTTTGTTTAATGCCCTGTAATCTACACACATCTGTAGGGAGCAATCGTGCTTCTTCTAAAATAATACTAGGGCACCATATGGCTCTTTGGAGGGCTGAATTAGGCGCACATCCAGCAACTCTGTCAACTATTTCCTTAGTTCTGCTAACTCTAGCAGACTCATACGGTATGGATCTTGTGCTGGTGGTTTGGAACCAGGCACCGAATTGATCTTGTGGTCAGTGGCGCACATTAGGAGAAGACACTTGGGGAGTTTGAGAGGCATCACATCATTGAACTCACCCAACAAATCTGCAACACTATTAAGAACCTCCGCAACAATGCCTTCTTTGATCTCCATCAAAGCTACAAGGTAGGTGACTGTTCCCTTCTTCAGACCACACTCCACCTTCATAGCTAATAGCATACTACCCGGCTTCCCACCAATACTGGAAGAGGGAGTGAATATTTTAGAAACATAACATGGATGATCCTCATGCATGCTCATGAAACCACCCGAGTGAGCCAACAAAGCAATTTTTGCATTCACAGCACCCGAGTTGACTGCCTTCATTCAACTTCTAGTTTTGGTGACTTTTAGACCCAATAACTCCACCATCCTCTTAGCAACGAAGTTGTGGGTAGTACCCGTGTCATCCATCGCCATCAACTCCTTATTACTGAGCCCAATCTTTACATACATCAGGCCGAATTATGGGGCATGTCCAGCTTGCACAGCACTCACCAACTAAAGAGGATTGGCCCGAGAGGCGCCAACATCATGTGAGATGCTGCTTCTACCATTCTCCTCAGCAACTATGGCACTTAACTTCTCCCTCTTTGGACACTCTTTTGCCTGGCGTGGTCCATTGTAGATGAAACAACCAAAGTTAGACTTGCCTTTATCTTGTTCTTGGTAGACGACTGTGCCTTTATCCTTGCCACCACCATTGTACTTACCCTTCTTGCCCTCCTCCTTCTTTTTGCCCTTATCCTTGGGCTGCTTCCTAGCATCTAAATCAGAGGACTTGTTGATCCAAAAATCAACTAACCATTAGCCGCAACCATTACAGAATGTAGGTCCTTCAGACCTTGCCTTGTAAGCTCGAGTTGAGCCTAGGGTTGTACACTGAAAAGGAAGTTGAAAAGCTTGTCCTCATCCGACATATTCTGGATGTCAAGCATCAAGGAACTGAATTCTTTCACATAGTCATGTACTGTGCCATTTTGCTTTAACTTCTTCAGGGACTCCCTCGCAACCCATGACGTATTACAAGGCAAAAACTGGTCCTTCAACTCCTTTTTTAGGCTCTCCCACATCTCGATCTTAGACTTGCCTGCACTTCCATTGTCATCCAACTGAGTCTGCCACCACAGCTTGGTGTTCTTTGCTAGATACACGCTGGTCAGGTTGACCTTCTTGTCATCTAGCACTCGGACAGCCTTGAAATACTGTTCCATGTCTCATAGGAAATTCTTAATCTCCGTGGCATCCCTTGCTTCCTTGAAGGCTTCAAGCTCGAGTACCTTCATCTTGGTCGAGCCGACCATAACATCTATGCCTGGTTGAGAGGCTACAACCTTCTTCAGGATGAGAGACAAACAGGAAAGAAGCTGAAATGTGTCCGTACTGATAATAGTGGTGAGTATAGTGGCCCATTTGATGAATATTGTCAGGCTCATGGGATTCAACACCAGAGGACACCTCCCTATACACCACAGTTGAATGACTTAGCTAAAAGGATGAACAGAACATTAATTGAGAGAGTTAGATATCTACTCTCAGATGCAGAGGTGATCCTCTGTGGCCAGCTTCTTAGAGGGACTATGGCCTTCTAGGACAAGGAAGTTTGAGGCAATAACAGGTCTGTGATGCCCTTAGATGTTATGGGCTGCACGCACGCTACACTGATATATTCAACGAGTCTATAGCCTTGGCCGACAAGCCCGGGTAATCTTTTAAATTTCATCGTGATGGGGATAGATCATTGCAATTGTTGGTCTTCAATGAGGAATTCCTAGTAAGCACGAGTCATCAGCTCACGTTGACTACGTCCTTGGCCTTTGTACAAACCGTCTGTTGCTCCTACCGATTGAATGGTCTGATGAAGTGTTCGGATCGCGGCGATCTAGGCAGTTCGTCGTTGGCGACGTCGTTAGAAGTCCACTTAACCTTATTATTTAGAGGAAGGAGAAGTCATAACAAGGTTTCAGTAGGTGAACCTGCGGAAGGATCATTGTCGAAACCTCTGCCCAGCAGAACGACCCGAGAACAAGTTAACATCACAGGATGCGGGGTGTGCATTGGTCCATGGGCACCCGCAGCTGCAGCGTTTATCGTGAGGCCGACCGCTCGTCGGTCGTCCCCACGGTACAAACAACAAAACCCCGGCGCAAGTCGCGCCAAGCAAATAAAAAATTGAAAGGCAATGCCCCGTCTCCCGGGGAACAGAGCGCGGTCAGGGCATTGGACCTCCATAGTGAGAATCTAAACGACTCACAGCAACGGATATCTCAGCTCTCGCATTGATGAAGAACGTAGCGAAATGCGATACCTGGTGTGAATTGTAGAATCTCGCGAACCATCGAGTCTTTGAACGCAAGTTGCGCCCGAAGCCTTTTGGCCAAAGGCACGTTTGCCTAGGTGTCACACAACATTGCCCACCCCACCACTGAATTGATGGGGTTCCGTTTTGTCTTGGCAATAGTGGTTGAGAGACCCTGGCACAGTGTCCTGAGGCCATGTCGTCGCTCCGTACTCTTACGAACCCGACCCTTTCTCGTATTGCAACCCCAGGTCAGGCAGGATCACCAGTTGAGTTCAAGCATATCAATAAGCGGAGGAAAAGAAACTTACGAGGATTTCTTTAGAAACAGTGAGCGAACCGGAAATAACCCAACTTGAGAATTGGGCCCCCTCGACGTCCGAATTGTAGTATGGAGAAGCGTCCTCAGCGGTGGACGGGGCCCAAGTACCCTAGAAGCGGGCGCGAGAGAGGGTGAGAGCCCCATCATACCCGGACCCTAAGGATAGACGATAGCAACAATAAAAATACACTCCCTACTAGCATGAGTATAAAAGAGAGACAACAACAGCAAATCATAATACTTCCCCACATGAGTATGAGAGGCAAGACAACAACAACAGCAAAACCAAACTCCATATCCACACGAGGATAAAAGGCGAAACGACAACAACAGCAAAAGTAGACTCTTTTCCCACAAGAGTAAAAAAAGTGACAAGAACAACAGAAAAACCAGCTCACTTGCCCGCACGACCATTAAAACTGAGACGGCAACAACAGCAAAAGTAGACTCTTTGCCCTCAAGAGTATAAAAGGCAAAAAGTACAACAATAAAGCATGCACTTAGCCAGCACAAATATAGAAGACGAGTTAGCAACAACAACAACAAAACCAGTCCCCTTGCCCACATAAGTATAAAAGGTGAGACGGCAACAACAACTGCATACTCCTTGCTCGCACAAGTATAAAGGTGAGACGACAATAATAAAGCATGCACCTTACCCGTACGACTATAAAAGGCGAGATGACAACTGCAACAAAAGTAGACTCCTTAGAAGTGCGAGTGTAAAAGGCGAGACGACAACAACAACAAATGCATACTCCTTGCATGCACAAGTATAAAAGGCGAGACGGCAACAGAAAGCATACTCCTTGCCGCAAGAGCATAAAAGGCGAGGCAGCAACAACAAAGCATGCTCCTTACTTGCACGAGTATAAAAGGTGAGCCGGCATTAGCAAAGCTTAGTCTTTGCCCGCATGAGAATAAAAGGCGAGTCAGTAACAACAACAAAACTAGTGTCCTTGCCAGCACGAGTATAAAAAGCGATACAATAGCAACAACTAAAGAAGACTCGTTGGCCACAATAGTATAGAAGGTAAAAGTCCAATAGCATGCTTTGCCCATATAAGTATAAAAGGTGAGGCGGGAACAATAGCATAAACTAAACGAGTGTAAAAGGCGAGGCAGCAACAACAGTAAATTCAGACTCTTTGCCGGCAAGAGTAAAAAAGGCGACAAGTACAACAACAAAACCAGACTCTTTGTCTGCACGAGCATAAAAGTCGAGACGGCAGCAGCAGCAAAAGTAGACTCCTTGCCTGCAAGAGCATAAAAGGCAAAAAGTAAAACAACTAAAGTATACTCCTTGCCTGCATGATTAGAAAAGATGAGACAGTAACCACAAAACAGACTCTTAGCCTGCACAAGTGAAAGGGCTAAACGGCACCAACAACAAAAGCAGACTCTTTGCCCACATAGGTATAAAAGATGAGATAGCAACAACAAAGCATACTCTTTGCCCGCACCAGCATAAACAGCATGACAGCAACAACAAAGCATGCTGCTTGCCACACAAGAATGAAAAGCAGCACATTAACAACAACAAACCAAGCTTCCTGCCCGTACGATTATAAAAGGCGAGACTACAACAACAATAAAGCATACTTGCTGCCATCATGAGTATAAAAGTCGACATGACAACAGTAAAGCATACTCCTTAACCGCAGGAGTATAAAAGGCGACACGACAACAGTAAAACATACTCCTTACCAGCATGAGTATAAAAGGCGAGACAACAACAACAACAAAAGCAGACTCCCTGCCTGTAAGAAGTATAACCACAAAAGTACACTTTTTGCCTGCACAAGTATAAAAGGCAAGATGATAACAACAAATCTAAACTTCCTGCCTGCAAGGACATAAAAGGCGAGATAGCAATAACAACAAAAGCAGACTTTTTGCCCGTAAGAGTATAAAAGGCAAAAAGTACAACAATAAATGTATGCTCTTTGCCCATACGAGTATAAAAGGTGAGACGGCAACAACAGCAAAGCAAACACCAAACCTGCAAGAGTATAAAAGGCAAGATGGCAACAACAACAAAACCAAACTCCTTGCCTGCAAAAGTATAAAAGATGATAAGTACAAACAAAAGTATACTCCTCACCTGACTGAGTATAAAAGGCGAGAGAACAACTACAACAAAAGCAGATTCCTTGCCCATGCGAGTATAAAAGGGCGATGGCAACAACAACAAAATCATACTCCTTGCACACATGAGTACAAAAGGGGAGATGACAACAGTGAAGCATACTCCTTACCCGCAAGAGAATAAAAGGCGAGACAACAACAAACCATGCACCTTACCTGCACAAGTATAAAAGGCGAGACAGCAACAACAACAAAACCAGACTCCTTGCCCGCGCGAGTGTAAAAGACGAGACGGTACAAGAATAAAAGGCGAGACGGTACCAACAACAAAAGCATACTCCTTACCAACACGAGTGTAAAAAGCGAGTCGGTAACAACAACAAAACTAGTATCCATCCCCACACGAGTATGAAAGGCGAGACAGCAACAACAACAAAAGCAGACTCCTTGCCCACAATAGTATAAAAGGTAATAGGTCCAACAACAAAAGCATACTCAATGCCTACATGAGTACAAAAGGTGAGACGACAACAAAAGCAAAGCAGACTCTTAACCCGCACAAGAATGAAAGGCGAGATGGCAACAACAGTAAAAACAGACTCTTTGCCGCAAGAGTAAAGAAGGCGACAAGTACAACAATAAAATCAGACTCCTTACTCGCACGAACATGAAAATCGAGACAGCAACACCAGCAAAAGTAGACTCCTTGCCCGCAAGAGTATAAAAGGCAAAAAGTACAACAACAAAGGTATACTACTTGCTTGCACAAGTATAAAAGGAGAGACAATGACTACAATAAAATAGACTCCTAGCCCGCACGAGTTAAAAGCCTAGACAGCAAACAACAAACGTAGACTCCTTACCGATAATAGTATGAAAGGCGAGACGACAGCAACAAAGCATGTTGCTTGCTCGCAGGAGAATAAATGGCAACATGGCACAACAACAAAACCAGACCCGCCGTACGAGTATAAAAGGCGAGATAGCAACAACAAGAAAAGCATACTCACTGCCAGAAAAGGCGACATGGCAATAGAAAAGGATACACCTTGCCTGCATGAGTATAAAAGGCGAGATTAACAACAACAAAACTAGACCCCTTGCCCACACGAGCATAAAAGGCGAGACTGTAAGAACAGCAAAAGTAGACTCCTTGCCCGCAAGTGCATAAAAAGCAAACTGTACAACAACAAAAGTACAGTCCTCACCTGCACAAGTATAAATGGCAAGACGATAGTAGCAACAAAACCAGACTCCCTGCCTGCACAAGTATAAAAGGCAAGACGGCAACAACAACAAAATCAGACTCCTTGCCCATAAGAGTATAAAAGGTGAAAAGTACAACAACAAAAGTATGCACTTTGCCTGCATGAGAATAAAAAGCGAGACGGCAACAACATCAAAGCAGACACCTAGCCCGCACGAGCATAAAAGGCAAGACAGCAACAACAACAAAAGCAGGCTCCTTGCCCGCAAGAGTATAAAAGACGACAAGTACAATAACAAAAGTGTACTCCTTGCTAGACCAAGTATAAAAGGCGAGATGGCAACAACAACAAAAGTAGACTTCTTGCCTGCAAGAGGATAAAAGGCGAAAAGTTGAAGAAAAAAAGTATACTCCTTGCTCGCTCGAGTATAAACTTACTCCCCAAATTTGGAAGGAGATCAACAGCAAGTCAGTGCATCGTGGGCTGGTTCCAAAGTATGACGGTCCCTTCACAGTCGAGAAGAAAGTTGGCAATGTTGCATACAAGTTGCAATTTCCAAAAAGATTGAAGGTATATCCAACCTTCCATATGAGCTTCTTGAAGCCCTTCTACGAGGAAGCGGGCAATGAGCCTTCAAGGAAACAAGCTCGGCATGCACCGCCTACAACCAGAACTGAGTTCTAGCGTGAAGTGGAGAGAATCCTGGACCACCGAACGCATGGGCAAAGTAAGAAGAACTGGCAGTTTGAGTACTTGGTGAAGTGGAAGAATGCCCCAGACAGCGAGGTAAGCTAGGAAAAAGATGTGACTCTATGGTAGTTTGAGAAGCAGGTGGAAAACTACCTTTCAACCCTACCAATGAGGATGTTGGCTTCAACAAGTGGGGGTGGTTTGTTAGTCCCTTGAACACTTACCATGCTGGAGTTAGTGGCACCTTGCACCAATTCTTAGCATTGGATTTTGGAGTGGCTGGGCACTCCTTGAGGCAAGATGAAAGCTGAGAGGGTTAGCGTAGGCAAGAGCCTACATGTGGGTCCCAGTGTGGGAATCCTTGATGCTTGACAACCGCAACATGTCGAATGAGGACAAGCTTTTCAACTTCCTTTGTAGTCTACAACCTTGGGCTCAAGTCGAGCTTAGAAGGCAAGGTGTGAAGGACCTTCCTTCAGCAATGGCTGCGGCTGATGGTTTAGTTGATTTTCAGATTAACAAGTCTCCTGATTCTGATCCCGGGAAGCAGCCCAAAGACAAGGGCAAGAAAAAGAATGAAGGCAAGATGGATAAGCACAACAGTGGCAGCAAGGATAAAGGCAAAGTCGTCTACCAAGAGAAAGGTAAAGGCAAAAATAACTCGCGTTGTTTCACATGTAATGGACCACACCGGGCCAAGGGGTGCCCCAACCGAGAGAAGTTAAGTGCCATAGTTGCTGAGGAGAGTGGACCCTCGGATGATGTTGGCCCCTCTCGTGTCAATCGTCTGCAGTTGGTAAGTGCTGTGCAAGTTGGACGTGCCCCACAATCCGGCTTGATGTATGTAAAGATCGGGCTCAGTAGTAAGGAGTTGATGGCGATGGCTGACATGGGTGCTACCCACAACTTTGTGGCTGAGAGGATGGTGGAGTCACCAGGTCTAAAAGTCACCAAAACCGAGAGTCGAATAAAGGCAGTCAACTCCGCAGCCTGGGAGGTGCTTAGCAGGCACTGGGAGTGGAGGTAACTATGGGCAATTGGTCTGGTAAGCTTAACTTCATTGTGGTTCTGTTAGATGATTTTGATATCATACTAAGGGTTGATTTCTTTGTGAGCGTAAAAGTTGCTCTGTTGCCTCACTTTGGTGGTCTCATGATCATGCATGAGGATCATCCATGTTTCATTCCTGGGATGTTCACTCCCTCTTCCAGTATTGGTGGGAAGTCGGGTGGTATGCTATCAACTATGCAGGTGAATCGTGGGCTGAAGAAGGGAGAAGTCACCTACCTTGCGGCTTTGATGGAGATCAAAGAAGGTATTGTTGCGGAGGTGCCTGACTGTGTAGCGGATCTGTTGGGAAAGTTCACTGATGTGATGCCTCTTGAACTGCCCAAGTGTCTTCCCCCGAGGCGTGCCACTGACCACAAGATCGATTTGGTGCCCGGTTCCAAACCACAGCACAAGCCCATATCGCATTAGTCCGCTAGAGATGGCAGAACTGAGGAAGCAGTTGACGGAGTTGCTGGATGTAGGCCTAATTCAGTGCTCCAAAGCGCCATATGATGCCCCAGTGTTGTTTCAGAGGAAACACGAAGGCTCCCTGTGGATGTGTGTTGATTACAGGGCTCTGAACAAGGTGACGGTAAAGAGCAAGTGCCCTATTCCATTGATAGCGGACTTGTTTGACAGGTTAGCGGGAGCCTCATACTTCACCAAGCTGGATCTGCCGTCTGGATATTGGCAAGTCAGGATTGCAGAAGGAGATGAGGGGAAAACCACGTGCATCACTCTCTATGGCTCCTACGAATTCTTGGTGATGCCATTCGGTTGGACTAACGCCCCTGCTACTTTTGCTAATTTAATGAATGATGTGTTTCATGACTTTATTGACCATTTTGTGGTTGTATATCTGGATGATATTGTTTGTATAGTGAGTCCATGGAGGATCACTTGTCCCACCTGAGGTTGGTGCTGTCAAAGTTGAGAGAGCACCAATTATATGTGAAAAAGGAAAAATGTGAGTTCGCTCGACGTGAGATAATGTTCCTTGCGCATAGGGTGAGTCTAGGGCAAGTTAAAATGGACGAGAGAAAAGTCCAGGCAATAGTGGAGTGGGAGGCCCCTACCAAAGTGTCTGAGTTGAGATCTTTTTTTGGTTTGTCTAACTATTACAGGAAGTTCGTGCAAGTTACTCCAAAAAGGTGGCCCCATTGATAGACTTACTCAAGAAGGATAGACCCTGGAGGTAGACCACAGATTGCCAAGAAGCCTTTGACAAGTTGAAGGCAGCGGTGTCCACGAAGCCGATCCTGAGGCTGCCTGATTTTGAGTTGCCTTTCAGTGTGCTAACTGACGCCTTAGACAAAGCCATTGGAGGTGTGTTGGTGCAAGAAGGCCACCCCATTGCCTATGAGAGCCAGAAACTCAATGATGCAGAGCAGCGGTACTCAGCCCATGGGAAGGAGATGTTGGTAGTGGTGCATTGCCTTCGCACATGGAGGGTGTATTTGCTGGGTACCAGGTTCGTGGTTCGGACCGACAATGTGGCTAACACATTCTTTCAGACTCAGAAGAAGCTTTCTGCACTGCAGGCGCGGTGGCAGGAGTTCTTGGCTGAGTACGATTTTACTTGGGAACACAAGCCAGGAAGGCAAAATCAGGTGGCAGATGCCGTAAGTCGCCGAAAAGTGCAAGAGACGGTCAAAACCTAAACCACCTGCCATTGGTTCTCACCCAAAATTTCGCCTTGTGATGGCACTAAGTCACATTTAGTCTCAGCCAACCGCACACATAGTAGGATTGCGCAATGGAACTATATTAGTAGGCACACAACTCACACACTCAAAAGAGACACAAAAGCATATACGGGAACCTGTCCCAACCTTTTATTACTTAACTCAAGTAATACAAAGGAACAATCACCTAAACTCTCAATAGTGTTTCACTCTTTCTCTCTGAGTGATTTCTCTTTCACTGAGTAAATGAAAACCCGTAGGGTCTATATATAGCTGACACCCACAGCTATCTAGGTCTTGGAGATAAACATTATCTCCCCACGATCTCTATCGTGGCTGATAAGCTCATCTTCCCACGATCTCATCTATGACTTGATCCTGATAAGCCTTATCTCCCACGATCATCATCACTTGATCTCGATAAGCCTTATCTACCCACGATCCTTTGCCATGCATGAGCTGATGAGCATTATCCTGATGCTCGGCCAACCGGATAGAGCCACACCCGCACATCCCCATGTTCCACACGTCGTAGGAGACTCGGTGCCACGCAGTGCCTTGTAGTGCCATGCATGCCATGCAGACTTGGGCAAGACCCGTTTTGGGCCTCTTGGCCCAAGCCCATGGCCCATCTGATGGAGCCCATGAACATGTAGCCCAACATCCTTTGTCCAACCCAAGTCTTGGTCCACACTGGGACCCGCATGTAGGCCCGTGCCTACGCTGACCCTCTCAGCTTTCACCTTGCTTCAAGGAGTGCCCAGCCACTCCAAAGTCGATGCTAGGAATTGGCGCAAGGTGCCGCCAACGCCTGCATGCCAAGTGTTCATGGGGCTAACAAACCACCCCCACCTGTTGAAGCCAACGTCCTCGTTGGTAAGGTTGATAGGTAGTCTTCCACTTGCTTTTCGAACTGCCATAAAGTCACATCTATTTCCCAGCTCGCCTCACTATCTGGGGCATTCTTCCACTTCACAAAGTACTCAACTCGCCTATTCTTCTTACTTTGTCCCTGCGTTCATTGGTCTAGAATTCTCTCCACTTCACGCTGGAACTCAATTCTGATTGTAGGGGGAGCACGTTGTGCTTGTTTCCTTGGAGGCTCATCACCCGCTTCCTCGTGGAAGGGCTTCAAGAAACTCACGCGGAAGGTTGGATGCACCTTCAACCTTTTTGGGAGCTGCAACCTGTATGCAACATTGCCAACTTTCTTCACCACTGTGAAGGGACCATCATACTTTGGAACCAACCCACGATGATGCAGAGCAGCGGTACTCAGCCCATGAGAAGGAGATGCTGGCAGTGGTGCATTGCCTTCGCACCTGGAGGGTGTATTTGTTGGGTACCAGGTTCGTGGTTCGGGCCGACAATGTGGCTAACACATTCTTTCAGACTCAGAAGAAGCTTTCTACACGGTAGGCGCAGTGGCAGTAGTTCTTAGCTGAGTACGATTTTACTTGGAAACACAAGCCAGGCAGGCAAAATCAGGTGGTAGATGCCCTAAGTCGTCGACAAGTGCAAGAGACGGTTGCTGCCCTCACTCAAGTGCAGAGTGACTTGCTAGACAAAATCAGAGAATAGGCCCGCATGAGTATAAAAGGTGAGATCGTAACAACAAAGATTCCTTCCCCACAATAGCATAAAAGGCGAGACGGCAACACAAAGCATACTCTTTACATGCACGAGTATAAAAGGCAGGATGGCAACAACAAAGCATGCTCCTTACCCGCATGAGCAGAAAAATCGAAAAGGGAACAACAACAAAACCAAACTCCTTGCCCACACGAGTATAAAAGGCTGGACGACAACAACAACTAAAGCATGCTCCTTGCTCGCAGGAGTCTAAAAGGCGAGACGACAACAACAAAGCATATTTCATTCTCGCACAGGTATAAAAGGCGAGTAGGTAACAACAACAAAATTAGACTCCTTGCCTGCACAAGTAAAAAGCGAGATAGCAATAGCAAAGCATACTCCTTACCTGCACGAGAATAAAAGGCGAGATGACAATAAGAAGAAAACCAGACTCCTTGCATGCACAGGTATAAAACGCGAGACAGCAACAACAACAAGAGCAGATAGCTTGCCTGCAAGACTATAAAAGGCAAAATGTACAACAAGAAAAGTATCGTCCTTGCCCATACGAGTATAAAAGGCGAGACAGCAACAACAAAGCATGCTCCTCACCTGCAAGAATATAAACGGTGAGACAGCAAAAACAATAAATGCAAACTCCTCACCCGTACGAGTATAAAAGGGGAGATGGTAAGAACAGCAAAATCTTACTTTTTACTAGCACTAGTAAAAAAGGCGAGATGGCAACAGCAAAGCATGCCTACACGAGTATCAAAGGCGAGACGGCAACAGCAACGCGTACTCCTTGCCTGCACAAGAATAAAAGGCGAGACAGCAACAACAACAAAATCAGACTCCTTGCCCGCACGTGTATAAAAGACGAGACAGTAACAACAACAAAAGCAAATTCTTTGCCGACAAGAGTATAAAAAATGAAAAGTACAACAACAAAAGTTTACTCGTTGCCCGCACGAGTATAAAAGGCGAGATGGTAATAACAGCAAAGTAGACTCATAGTCCGTGCGAGTTTAAAAGGCTAGAAAACAAAAACAACAAATGCAGACTCCTTGCCCACAAGAGTATGAAAGTAGACAATCACACAACAACAAAAGTATACTCCTAGCCTGCCAGAGTGTAAAAGGCAGGATGACAACAACAACAAACTAGAGTCCTTGCCCGCATGAAGATAAAAGGTGAGACGGCAACAACAGCAAAAGTAGACTCCTTGCTCACAATGGTATAAAAGGCGAAAAGTATAACAACAAACATATACTCCTGGCCCGTACGAATATAAAAGGGGAGACAGTAGCAACAACAAAGCATACTCCAAGCCCGTGTGGGCATAAAAGTGATCCAGCAACAACAACAACTGCAGGCTCTGTGCCCACGAGAGCATAAAAGACAAGACGGCAACAACAACAAAGGCACACTCCTTGCCCATGCAAGTATAAAAAGTAAGACGGCAACAGCAAAGCATGCTCCTCACCCGTACGAGTATAAAAGGCAAGATAGTAAAAATAATAAATGTAGACTTTTGGCCCGTACGAATGTAAAAGGCGAGATGGTAAGAACAACAAAAGCATACTCTTTACTCGCTCGAGTAAAAAGGCGAGACGGCAATAGCAAAGCCTACTCCTTGCTCGCACGAGTATAAAAGATGAGATGGCAATAGCAAAGCATACTCCTTATCTGCACAAGAATAAAAGGCAAGACGACAACAAAAACAAAATCAGACTCCTTCCTCGCACGGGTATAAGAACGAGACAGTAACAACAACAAAAGTAGACTCTTTGCAGACATCAGTATAAAAGGTAAAAGGTAGAATAAGAAAAGTTTACTCCTTACCCGCACAAGTATAAATGGCGAGATGGTAATAACAGCAAAACAGATTTGTAGCTCATGCGAGTTTAAAGGCTAGACAACAAAAACAACAAAGCATGTTCCTCACCCGTACGAGTATAAAAGGCAAGACAGCAAAAATAATAAATGTAGATTCCTTGCCCATACGAGTGTAAAGGTGAGATGGCTAGAACAACAAAAGCATACTCTTTACTTGCACGAGTAAAAAAGGCAAGACGACGACAGTAAAGTATACTCCTTACCAGCACGAGTTTAAAAGGTGAGACTGCAACAAGAAAGCATACTCCTTACCTGCACAAGAATAAAAGGTGACACGGCAACAACAACAAAATCAAACTCCTTGCCTGCACGGGTATAAAAGCGAGACAATAACAACAACAAAAAGCAGACTCTTTGCCCACGAGAGTATGAAAGGCGAAAAGTACAACAACAAAATTATACTCGTTGCCTGTATGAGTAAAAAAGGTGAGACATTAACAATAGCAAATCAAACTCCTAGCCCGCACAATTTTAAAAGGCAAGACAGCACAAACAACAAATGCAGAGTCCTTGCCGGCAAGAGTATGAAAGGCGACAAGCACAACAACAAAAGTATACTTCTAGCCCGCTTGAGTATAAATGTGGGACGACAATAGCAACAAAACCAAAGTCCTTGCTCGCACGAAGATAAAAGGCAAGATGGCAAAAACAGTAAGTAAAGTAGACTCTTACTAGCAAGAGTATAAAAGGCAAAAAGTACAACAACAAAAGTATACTCCATGCCCGCACGAGTAAAAAGTGGAGATGGTAGCAATAACAAAGCATACTCCTAGCCCGTACGAGTATAAAGACGAGACGACAACAACAGCAAAAGCAGACCACACGAGTATAAAAGTGAAGACGGTAGCAATAACAAAGTATACCCCTAACCCACACGAGTATAAAGACGAGACGACAACAAGAACAACAAAACCAGACTCCTTCGCCGCAAGAGTATAAAAAGTGAGACGACAGCAACAAAGCATACTTTTTGTCCTACGAGTATAAAAGGCGAGACAGTAACAACAAAGCATATTGTTTGCTTGCATGAGTAAAAAGGCGAGACGACAACAAATTCGATACTAGACTCCCTGTCCTTATGAGTATAAAATGCGAGACAGCAACAACAAAGTGTGCTGCTTGCCTGCACGAGTAAGAAAGACGAGACGACAGCAAGAACAAAACCAAACTCCTTGTCTGTACGAGTATAAAAAGTGAGACGACAACAATAACAAAAGCATACTTGCTGCCCGTACGAGTGTGAAAGGTGACACGACAACAACAAGGCATACTCCTTACCCGCATAAGTATAAAAGGCGAGACGAGAAGAACAAAGTATAAACCTTGGCCATGCGAGTATAAAAGGCGGGATGGCAGTAGCAAAGCATACTCTTTTCTTGTAAGCGTATAAAGGGCGACAGCAATAGCAACGCCTTACCCGTGCGAGTATAAAAGGCGAGACGGTTCCCTACCTGTACGACTATAAAATGCAAGATGGCAATGGCAACAGCAAAGCATTCTCTTTCCATGCAAGAGTTTAAAAGGCGAGGTGGAAAAAACAAAGCGTACTCCTTACCCACATGAGTACCACGGTGAGATGGCAAAAACAAAACGTACTCCTTGCCCACACGAGTACCATGGCAAGACGGCAACAACAAAGCATTCTTTTCGCTCGCACGAGTATAAAAGGCAAGACAACAAGAACAAAGCATTCTCCTCGCCCGCTTGAGTATAAAAAGAGAGACTGCAACAACAAAAACTAGACTCCTTGCCCGTACGAGCATAAAAGGAGAGTTGACACAACAACAAAAAGTATACTCTTTGCTTGCACAGGCATAAAAGGCAAGATGGCAATAGCAAAGCATACTCCTTGCCTGGACAAGTGTAATAGGCGAGACGGCAATAGCAACAAAACCAGACTCTTTGCTAGCACAGGTATAAAATGCGAGATAGTAACAACAACAAAAGTAGACTCCTTGCCTGCAAGAGCTTAAAAGGCAAAATGTACAACAAGAAAAGTATACTCCTTCTTGCGCGTATATAAAAGGCAACATGGCAACAACAGCAAGGCAGACTCCTAGCCCGCATGAGTGCAAAAAGCGAGAAGGCAAAAACAAAAAAAGTAGACTCATTGCCTGCAGGAGTATAAAAGGCAACAAGCACAACAACAAAAGTAGACTCCTTGCCCTCCCGAGTATAGAAGGCAGGATGGAAACAACAACAAAACTACTCTCGTTAACTTCACGAACATAAAAGGCGAGACGAAAACAACAACAAAAGTGGACTCCTTGTCTGCCAGAGTATAAAAGGCGAGGCCGCAATAGCAACAAAACCAGACTCTTGCCTGCACAGGTATAAAATGCGAGACAGTAACAACCCAAAATTAAACTCATTACCCGCAAGAGTATAAAAGGCAAAAAGTACAACAAGAAAAGTATACACCTTATTGCACTCGTTCAAAAAGGCCAGACGACAACAACAGCAAAGTAGACTCCTAGCTCGCACTAGTGTAAAAGGCGAGAGGGCAAAGAAGCAACAAAAACAACAAAACCAGGCTGCTTGCTTGCAAGAGCATAAAAGATGACAAGCACAACAACCAAAGTACACTCCTTGCCCTCCCAAGTATAGAAGGCGGGATGGTGTAACAACAACAAAACTACACTCCTTGCCCGCACAACGATTAAAGGCAAGATGAAAACAACAACAAAACTAGACTCCTTGTCCGCAAGAGTATAAAAGGCAAAAAGTACAACAACAAAAGTTTACTACTTGCTCGCAAGAGTGTAAAATGTGAGATGGTAACAATAGCAAAGCAAACTCCTTGCCTGCATGAGTATAAAAGGCAAAAAGTACAAAAACAAGGGTATACTCCTTGCCCGCATGAGTATAAATGGCGAGATGGCAACAACAACAGAACCAGACTCCTTGCCATATGAGTATAAAAGGCGAGACAACAACGACGACAAAAGGATGCTCCTTGCTCACATGGGTATAAAAGGCGAGACAGCAACTGCACAGCATACTCCTTGCCTGCATGAGTATAAAGCATACTCCTTTCCGCCAATTGTATAAAAGGCGAGATGGCAACAGTAAAGCATACTCCTTGCCTGCAAAAATATAAAAGACAAGAAAACAACAACAAAGCATACTCCCTACCCGCACGAGTGTAAAGGATGAGACGACAATAACAACAAAACTAAACTCAGTGCCCGTATGTGTATAAAAGTTGAGACAACAATAACAACAAAAGCATACTCCTTGCCCGCACGAGTGTAAAAGGCAAGACAGCAATAGTAAAGCATATTCCTTTCACGCAAGAGTATAAAGGGCGAGACGACAACTAAAAAGCATGCTCCTCGCTTGTACGAGTTTAAAAGGCTAGATGACAACAAAATAAAACCACACTCCTTGGCCGCACAAGTATAAAATGCAAAATGGCAACAACAATAAAAGCACATTCTTTGCTCGCACGAGTATAAGAGGCGAGATGACAATAGCAAAGCATAATCTTACCCCACACATGTATGAAAGGCAAGATGAAAACAATACAAAACAAGAATCCTTGCTCGCACGAGCGTAAAAGACGAGACAGTAAGAACAGCAAATGCATACCCTTTGCTCGCATGACTGTAAAAGGCGAGATAACACCAGCAAATCATACTCCTTGCCCAAACGAGTATAAAAATTGAGATGGCAACAAGAACAAAACCAGACACTTTGCCTGCAAGTGTATAAAAGGTGAGAAAGCAACAACAAAGCAAACTCCATGTCTACACGAGTATAAAAGGCAATACGACAGCAACAAAGCATGTTGCTTGACCGCACAAGTATAAAAGGTTTAACAACAACATTAACAAAGGAACGCCCTTTGCCCGCATGAATATAAAAGGTAAGGCGGCAATAGCAAAGTACACTCATTTCCCACACGAGCATAAAAGGCATGACGACAACAACAACAAAACCAGACTCTTTGCCCGCACAGGTGTAACAACAACGAAAGCATGCTCTTTGCTCGCTAGTGTGTAAAAGGCAAAACGCACAATAACAAAAGTATACTCCTTGCCCGCATGAGTATAAAAGGCGAGACAACAACAACAGCAAAGCACACTCCTAGCCCACACGAGTATAGAATGTGAGACAACAACAATAACAAAAGCACACTCCTTGCCCACATGAGTATAAAAGGCGAGAGGGCAACAACAACAAAATCAGACTCTTTACCTGCATAGGTATAAAAGGCGAGACAGTAACAACAACAAAAGCAAACTCTTTGCTCGCAACCGTATAAAAGGCAAAAAGTACAACCATAAAAGTATACTCATTGCCCACATGATTACAAAAGGCGAGACGACAAACAATAACAAAACCATGCACCCTACCCGCGCGAATATGAAAGTCGAGATGCTAATAACAGCAAAGCAGACTCCTAGCCCGCATGAGTACGAAAGGTGAGACGACAACTCCCTTGCACCGACCCGTTAAATCAGCAAATGAGGCTACAGGAAGATCGACCAAGGCATTGGCCACCTGAGCGGGCTTAAAAACGGCCAAAGAATATACTCAAAGCATGCTCAGCCACGCACAGGTTGCTGCCTACAAGCATGCTTTGGACACATTGCTGCCTGCGAGGGAGGTTAACAAAAAGCTAGGAAGGCACCCAAGCAAGGGAGGGAGGCTAGCAGCACGCCAGGCCGCGCACAGCGTGCCGCTCGTCCCGGTCAGCAGCGCGCGGAGCGTGCGTGAGGGAGCAGATCACGCTCGTACCTTGCCACCCGTCCGCCTAGCAGCGGCGCCCTAGGGGAGCAGCTGGGGAGAGCAGCGCGCGTAGAGCGGGCTGGGGACAGCAGCGCGCGCATGATGGGCTGGGGACAGCAGCGCGCGCATGGCGAGCTGCTCGTACGCCTAGCAGTGCTCGTAGTGAGCATCTCGACGGGCCAGCAACAGGCTGGAGGCAGCAGCGCGCGCAGAGCGAGCTGGTGGGAGCAACCCACGCGTAGCGGGCTGCTCGGCTGGCCAGCAATGCGGTGGGGGCAGAAGCGTGTGCGGAGCGGGCTGGGGGACATGCGTGCGCGCAGCGGGCTTGGGGGGGCAGCATGCAAAGGGCGGTGGGCTGCACGTCTGGCCAGCAGCGAGCGCCGCGGGCTGGGGGTTGCAGCGCGGACGATCGTCAGGCCAGCAGGGTGTGCTGCGGGCTGGGGGAGCAGCAGGCTTCTCCTAAGGCCAGCAGCACGCGTGGCAAGCTGGGGGGAGCAGCAGTCGCTCGCGCCAGGGGTTACTCGTCTGGCCTGCGCATGCTTGCGCCACGAGCAATGGACCTGTCGTTCCACTCGAGCAATGGACCTGTCGTTCCACTCGACCTTGGCTCAAACAGAGCCTTTGTCCCTCTATAGCACGACTGTCATGCCCGTTTCATGATCGGCCCGCTTACCATTTGGTTGGGTTCGTGCCGTTCGTGCAGTCACGGGCATCGTGAAGGAATGCTACTTGGTTGATCCTGCCAGTAGTCATATGCTTGTCTCAAAGATTAAGTCATGCATGTGTAAGTTTGAACTAATTCAGACTGTGAAACTCCAAATGGCCCATTAAATCAGTTATAGTTTGTTTGATGGTACCTGCTACTCGGATAACTGTAGTAATTCTAGAGCTAATACGTGCAACAAACCCCGACTTCTAGAAGGGATGCATTTATTAGATAAAAGGTCGACGTGGGCTCTGCATGTTGCTCTGATGATGCATGATAACTCGACGGATCGCATGGCCAACACGCCGGCAACGCATCATTCGAATTTTTGCCCTGTCAACTTTCGATGGTAGGATAGAGGCGTACTGTTAGCCCATTGAACACTTGGCATACAGGGGTTGGCGGAACCTTGCGCCAATTCCTAGGATGGGACTTTGGAGTGGCTGGGCACTCCTTGAAGCAAGGTGAAAGCTGAGAAGATCAGCGTAGGCACGGACCTACAAGCGGGTCCCAGTGTGGACCAAGACTTGGCTTGGGCAAAGGATGCTGGGCTGCATGTTCATGGGCTCCATCAGATGGGCCATGGGCTTGGGCCAAGAGGCCCAAAAAACAAGACTGGGTCTTGGCCAAGTTTGCATGGCACTGCATGGCACCGAGTCTCCTACGACGTGCGGAAGATGGGGATGTTCAGGTGTGGCTCTATCCAGGTGGCTGAGCATCGGGATAATGCTAATCAGATCGTGCATGGCAAAGGATCATGGGTAGATAAGACTTATCGAGATCAAGTGATGGATGATCGTGGGAGATAAGGCTTATCAGGATCGAGTCATGGATGAGAACGTGGGAAGATGAGGGTCATCAGCCACGATAGAGATCGTGGGGAGATAATGTTTATCTCCAAGCCCTAGATAGCGGGGGTGTCAGCTATATATAGACCCTATGGGGTGTACTTAGTGAAAGAGAGAAATCATTCAGAGAGAAAGAGTGAAACACTGTTGAGAGTTCAAGTGATTGTTCCTTTATATTACATGAGTTAAGTAATAAAAGGTTGGGAAAGGTTCCCGTTTATGCTCTTGTGCCTCTTTTGAGTGTGTGAGTTGTGTGCCTGCTTACAAAGTTCTATTGTGCAAATCGTTGTGCGTGCGGTTGGCTGAGACTAAGTGTGACTTACTGCCATCTCAAGGCGAAATTTGGGGTGAGAAAATTAGCCCTGTGACAGCTGGTATCAGAGCAAAAAGGTTTGACCAATGGCAGGTGGTTTGGGTATTGATGTTGTACGTGAGCGCATAGCCAAGCTCTTTGAGGTACTCGGTGAACTTCTGGATGGTGCAAATTTCACTGTGTTCCCAACGTTGGCGCTCCATGAGCAGTACATAATTGATCTGCAGTGGCAACAAGAGGTGGTGGCCTCTTCAAACACAACTTTTCGGCTTGAGGAGTTGGCAGCAGAGATAGGCATCGTCAAGAAGGTTGTAGCCTCTCAACCAAGCGGAGGTGTTGTGGAGGGCTCAACCAAGATGAAGGTGCCGGAGCCAAAAGCCTTCGAGGGAGTTAGGGATGCCAAAGAGATCGAGAACTTTTTATGGGATATGGAGCAGTACTTCAAAGCTGCCTGAGTGCCAGACAACAAGAAGGTCAATCTAACCAGCATGTATCTGGCCAAGGACGCTAAACTGTGGTGGCGGACTTAGTTGGATGACGATGCAAGTGCGGGCAGGCCTAAGATCGAGATGTGGGAGAGCCTAAAGAAGGAGTTGAAGGACCAGTTCTTGCCCTGCAACACGTCATGGGTTGCGAGGAATCCTTGAAGAAGTTGAAGCAGAGTGGTACGGTGCCTGATTACGTGAAGGAATTCAGTTCCTTGATGCTTGACATCCGCAACATGTCAAATGAGGACAAGCTTTTCAACTTCCTTTTTGGTCTACAACCCTGGGCTCAACTCGAGCTTAGAAGGCAAGGTGTGAAGGACCTTCCTTCAGCAATGGCCGCGACTGATGGTTTAGTTGATTTTTGGATTAACAAGTCTCCTGATTCTGATGCTGGGAAGCAGCCCAAAGACAAGGGCAAGAAGAAGAAGGAAGGCAAAAAGGATAAGCACAACGGTGGCGACAAGGATAAAGGCAAAGTCGTCTACCAAGAACAAGGTAAATGCAAAACTAACTCGGGTTGTTTCATATGTAATGGACCACACAGGGCCAAGGAGTGCCCCAAGGGAGAGACGTTAAGTGCCATAGTTGCTGAGGAGAGTGGCCCCTTGGATGATGTTGGCCCCTCTCGTGTCAATCCTCTGCAGCTGGTGAGTGCTGTGCAAGTTGGACGTGCCCCACAATCCGGCTTTATGTATTTAAAGATCAGGCTCAGTAGTAAGGAGTTTCTGGCGATGGCTGACACGGGTGCTACCACAACTTATGGCTGAGAGGATGGTAGAGTCGCTGAGTCTAAAAGTCACCAAGACTGGGAGTCGAACAAGGTGACGGTAAAGAGCAAGTGCCCTATTCCATTGGTAGCAGACTTGTTTGACAGGTTAGCGAGAGCCTCATACTTTGCCAAGCTGGATCTGCGGTCTGGATATTGGCAAGTCAAGATTGCAGAAGGAGATGAGGGGAAAACCACGTGCATCATCTCTATGGCTCCTATGAATTCTTGGTGATGCCATTCGGTTTGACTAACGCCCCTGCTACTTTCTGTAATTTAATGAATGATGTGTTTCATGACTTTATTGATCATTTTGTGGTTGTATATCTAGATGATATTGTTGTGTATAGTGAGTCTTGGAGGATCACTTGTCCCACGTGAGGTTGGTGTTGTCTAAGTTGAGAGAGCTCCAATTATATGTGAAAAAGGAAAAAGTGAGTTCGCCGACGTGAGATAATGTTCCTTGGGCATAGGGTGAGTCGAGGGCAAGTTAAAATGGCGAGAGAAAAGTCCAGGCAATAGTGGAGTGGTAGGCCCTTACCAAAGTGTCTGAGTTGAGATCCTTTCTTGGTTTGTCTAACTATTACAGGAAGTTCATGTAGGGTTACTCCAAAATGGTGGCCCCATTGACAGACTTACTCCAGAAGGATAGACCCTGGAGGTGGACCACAAATTGCCAAGAAGCCTTTGACAAGTTGAAGGCAGCGGTGTCCACGGAGCCGATCCTGAGGCTGCCTGATTTCGAGTTGCCTTTCAATGTGCTAACTAACGCCTCAGACTAAGCCATTGGAGGTGTGGTGGTGCAAGAAGGCCACCTCATTCCCTATGAGAGCCGGAAACTCAATGATGCAGAGCAGCAGCACTCAGCCCAAGAGAAGGAGATGTTGGTAGTGGTGCATTGCCTTCGCACATGGAGGGTGTATTTGCTGGGTACCAGGTTCGTGGTTCGGACCGACAATGTGGTTAACACATTCTTTCAGGTTCGTGTAGGCGCGGTGGCAGGATTTCTTGACTGAGTGCAATTTTACTTAGGAACACAAGCCAGGAAGGCAAAATCAAGGGGCAGATGCCCTAAGTCGCCGACAAGTGCAAGAGACGATCAAAACCCGAACAACCTGCCATTGGCTCTCACCCAAAATTTCGCCTTGTGATGGCACTAAGTCACCCTTAGTCTCAGCCAACCGTACACGCAGAAGGATTGCACAATGGAACTTTATAAGTAGGCACACAACTCACACACTCAAAAGAGACAAAAGAGCATATACGGGAACCTTTCCCAACCTTTTATTACTTAACTCAAGTAATACAAAGGAACAATCACCTGAACTCTCAACAGTGTTTCACTTTTTCTCTCTGAGTGATTTCTCTTTCACTGAGTACAAATGACAAACTGTAGGGTCTATATATAGCTGACATCCCCAGCTATCTATGTCTTGGAGATAAACATTATCTCCCCACGATCTCTATCGTGGCAGATAAACCTCATTTTCCCATGATCTCATCCATGACTTGATCCTGATAAGCCTTATCTCCCACGATCATCCATCACTTGATCTCGATAAGCCTTATCTACCCACGGTCCTTTGCCATACACGATCTGATGAGCATTACCCTGATGCTCGGCCAACCGGATAGAGCAACACCTGCACATCCCCACGTTCCACACGCCGTAGGAGACTCGGTGCCACGCAGTGCCTTGCAATGCCATGTAGTGCCATGCAGAGTTAGCCAAGACCCAGTCCTGTGTTTTGGGCCTCTTTGCCCAAGCCCATTGCCCATCTGATGGAGCCCACGAACATGTAGCCCAGCATCCTTTGTCCAACCCAAGTCTTGGTCCACACTGGGACCCGCATGTAGGCCCGTGCCTATGCTGACCCTCTCAGCTTTCACCTTGCTTCAAGGAGTGCCTAGCCACTCCAAAGTCCCATGCTAGGAATTGGCGCAAGGTGCCGCCAACTCCTGCATGCCAAGTGTTCATGGGGCTAACAAACCACCCCCACCTGACGAAGTCAACGTCCTCGTTGGTAAGGTTGATAGGTAGTCTTCCACCTGCTTGTTGAACTGCCATAGATTCACATCTCTTTCCCAGCTCGCCTAACTATCTTGGGCATTCTTCCACTTCACCAAGTACTCAACCCGCCTATTCTTCTTACTTTGTCCCTGCGTTAGGTGGTCTAGAATTCTCTCCACTTCACGCTGGAACTCAATTCTGATTGTAGGGGGAGCACGTCGTGCTTGTTTCCTTGGAGGCTCATCGCCTGCTTCCTCGTGGAAGGGCTTTAAGAAACTCACGTGGAAGGTTGGATGCACCTTCAACCTTTCTGGGAGTTGCAACCTGTATGCAACATTGCCAACTTTCTTCACCACTGTAAAGGGACGTCATACTTTGGAACCAGCCCACGATGATGCAGAGCAGCGATACTCAACCCATGAGAAGGAGATGCTGGCAGTGGTGCATTGCCTTCGCACCTGGAGGTGTATTTGCTGGGTACCCGGTTCATGGTTCGTACTGACAATGTGGCTAACACATTCTTTGAAACTCAGAAGAAGCTTTCTGAACGGCAGGCAATGGCAGGAGTTCTTGGATGAGTATGATTTTACTTGGGAACACAAGCTAGGCAGGCAAAATCAGGTGGTGGATGCCCTAAGCTGTCGACAAGTGCAAGAGACGGTTGCTGCCCTCACTCAAGTGCAGAGTGACTTGCTAGAAAAAATCAGGGAACAGGCCCGTACGAGCATAAAAGGTGAGATCGCAACAACAAAGCATATTCCTTCCCCACAATAGCATAAAAGGTGAGACGACAACAACAAAGCATACTCTTTACACACACGAGTATAAAAGGCAGGATGGCAACAACAAAGCATGCTCCTTACCTGCACGAGCAGAAAAGGCAAGAAGGGAACAACAACAAAACCAGACTCCTCGCCCACACGAGTATAAAAGGCAGGACGACAACAATAACAAAAGCATGCTCCTTGCTCGCAGGAGTATAAAAGGCAAGACGACAACAACAAAGCATATTTCATTCTGGCACAGGTATAAAAGGCGAGTAGGTAACAACAACAAAACTAGACTCCTTGCTTGCACAAGTAAAAAGGCGAGATAGCAATAGCAAAGCATACTCTTTACCTGCACAAAGGGGAGATGGTAAGAACAGCAAAATCATACTTTTTACTCGCACTAGTAATGAAAGGCGAGATGGCAACAGCAAAGCATGCCTGCACGAGTATAAAAGACGAGACGACAACAGCAAAGAGTACTCCTTACCTGCACAAGAATAAAAGGCGAGACAGCAACAACAACAAAATCAGACTCTTTGCCCGCACGGGTATAAAAGACGAGACAGTAACAATAACAAAAGCATATTCTTTGCCAACAAGAGTATAAAAGGTGAAAAGTACAACAACAAAAATTTACTTGTTGCCCGCACGAGTATAAAAGGCGAGATGGTAACAACAGCAAAGCAGACTCGTAGTCCGTGCGAGTTTAAAGGGCTAGACAACAAAAACAACAAATGCAAACTCCTCACCCACAAGAGTATGAAAGTAGACAATAACAACAAGAAAAGTATACTCCTAGCCCGTTAGAGTATAAAAGGCAGGACGACAACAACAAAACTAGAGTCCTTGCCAACATGAAGATAAAAGGTGAGATGGCAACAACAGCAAAGGTAGACTCCTTGCTCACAATGGTGTAAAAGGCGAAAAGTACAACAACAAACATAGACTCCTGGCCCGTACGAATATAAAAGGGGAGACAGTAGTAACAAAAAGCATAGTCCAAGCCCATGCGAGCATAAAAGTGAGATAGCAACAACAACAACTGCAGACTCTGTGCCCACGAGAGCATAAAAGGCAAGACAGCAACAACAACAAAGGAACACTCCTTGCCCATGTAAGTATAAAAAGTAAGACAACAACAGTAAAGCTTACTCCTTGCCTTTACGAGTATAAAAGGCCCGTTGGCAGCAGCAACAAAACTAGACTCCTTTCCCTCACGAGTAAAAGACGAGATGGCAACAGTAGAGAACACTCTTTAACCACACAAGAATAAATGGCGAGATGACAACAGCAGCAAAACCAGGCTCCTTACATACACGGGTATAAAAGGCAAGACAGTAACAACAACAAGAGTAGACACCTTGCCATAAGAGTATAAAGGCGAAGTGTACAACAACAAAAGTATACTCCTTGCCCGCCTTATTATAAAAATAACCAAAGCCGACTCCTTGCCCGCAAGAGTATAAAAGGTGAGATGGCAACAACATTGCATACTTTTTGCCCGCACGAGTATAAAAGGCGAGACGCAACAATAAAGCATGTTGATTGCTAGCACGAGTATAAAAGGCGAGTCAGCAACAACATTACATACTTTTTGCCAGCACAAGTATAAAAAGCGAGACGCAACAATAAAACATTCTGCTCGCCAACATGAGTATAAAGGGCGAGTCGGCAACGACAACAAAACTTGACTCCCTGCCCTTACGAGTATAAAAGGCGAGATGAGAACAACAAGAAAAATGTAATCCCAGCCCACACTAGTATAAAAAAAAAAATGGTAACAGCAAAGCATGCTGCTTACACGCACGAGCGTGAAAAGGCAAGATACCAACAACAATAAAACTAGACTCCTTGCTCGCACAAGTGTAATAGGTGAGACAGCACCAAGAACAAAAGTAGACACCTTGCCCGCAAGAGTATAAAAGGCAAAAAGGACAACCAAAAAAGTATACTCCTTGCCCAAACAAGTATAAATGGCAAGACTACAACAAGAGAAAGCAAACTCCTAACCCACATGAGTATAAAAGGTGACACAGTAACAATAACAAAGCCAAACTCTTTGCCGCACAAGTACAAAAGGCGAGACAATAATAACAGCAAAGCAGGCTCTTAGCCCGTACGAGTTTAAAAGGCAACATGGCAACAACAACAAAGGCAGACTCCTCGCCTGCCAGAGTATAAAAGGTAGGATGGCAGCAACAAAGCATACTGCTTGTCCACACGAATATAAAGGATGAGACGGTATTAATAGCAAAACAGACTCCTAACCTGCACGAGTATAAAAGGTGAGACAGCAACAACAATAAAACCAAACTCTTTGCCCGCAAGAGTATAAAAGGCGAAAAGTATGACAACAAATGTGTACACCTTGTCTGCACGAGTATTAAAGGCTAGACGACAACAACAACAAAGTAGACTCTTAGCCCGCATGAGTATAAAAGGCTAGATGACAAAAACAACCAAAGTAGACTCCTTGCCCACAAGAGGATAAAAGGTAAAATGTGCAACAACCAAAGTATGCTCTGTGCCGCGCGAGTATATAAGCGAGATGACAACAGCGGCAAAGCAGACTCCTAGCCTGCACGAGTATAAAAAGTGAGACGATAACAACAACAAAAGTATACTCCTTGCCTGCAAGAATATAAAATGCAAAAAGTGTAAAAACAAAAGTATACTCCATGCCCGCACGAGTATAAAAGACGAGATGGTAAAAGCATCAAGCAGATTAGCCTACACGAGTATAAATGGCGAGGCAGCAATAACAACAAAAGTAGACTCCTTGCTGGCAGGAGTACAAAAGCCGAGACGTCTGCAACAAAGCACATCCCTTGCCCGCAGAGATAACAGGAGACGGCAACAACAAAGCATTTGGCCTGACGAGTATAGAATGCGAGTCAGTAACAACAAAACTAGATTCCTTGTCATACGACTATAAAAGGCTAGACGGCATCAACAACAAGAGCATAGTCCCTGCCCGCCCATGTATAAAAGGCGAGACGACAGCCACAAAGCATACTCCTTGCCTGCATGACTATAAATGCAAGACGGCAACAGCAACAAAATCAGACTCCTTGCCTGTACGAGTGCAAATGGTGAGACCGTAACAATTAAAAAGCAGACTCCTTGCCCACAAGAGCATACAAGGCGAAAAGTACAACAAAAAAGTATACTCCTTGCCTGCATGAGTATAAAAAGCGATACAACAACAACAGCAAAACCAGACTCCTTTCCCGCACGAGTATAAAAGGTGAAATATACAACAAAAAGCATACTCCTTGCCTGCACGAGTATAAAAGGCGATACGACAAAAACAATAAAACAAAACTCCTTGCCCGCACGAGTATAAAAGGTGAAAAGTGCAACAAAAAAAGTATACTCCTTGCCCACTTCAGTATGAAAGGCGAGACGACAACAGCAGAGCATACTCCTTACCCGCATGAGCATAAAAGGTCAGACGGCAACATCAAAGCATAGGCCTTGCCTACTCGAGTATAAATGGCGAGACAACAACAACAACGAAAACAAACTGCTTCCCTATATGAGTAAAAAGGCGAGATGACAATAGCAAAGCATACTCCTTTGTGCAATGGTATAAAAGGCGAGACAGCAATAAAAAAGCATACACTTTGCCCCTCATGAGTACAAAAGGCAAGACGTAGCAATTGATAGCAACACCAGCAAAATCAGATTCCTTGCCGGTACCAGTATAAAAGGTGAGATGCCAACAACAACAACGACATACTCCTTGCACCGTACGAGTATAAAAGGCGATACAGCAACTGCAATGCATACTCCTTGCCTGCTAGAGTATAAGAGGCGAGATGGCAACAACAAAGCATGTTGCTTGCCCGCGCGAGTATAAAAGGTGAGACAGGAACAACAACAGATCTAGACTCCTTACCCGTACATGTTTAAAAGCCGAGACGACAATAATAACAATAGCAGACCCCTAGCTGCAAGAGCAGAAAAGGCGAGATGATGTCAACAAATCATACTCGCTGCCCATACGAGTATAATAGGCGAGACGACAACAACAACAAAGCAGCTTCCTAGCCCATACAAGTAGAAATGGCGAGACGACAACAACAACAAAAGCAGACTACTTACCCACAAGAGTATAGAAGGCAACAAGTACAATAACATAAGTATACTCCTTGCCCGCCTGGGTATAAAGGGCGAGACTGTAACAACAGAGAAACCAAACTCCTTGCCCACACCAGTGTAAAATGTGAAACGACAACAATAGCAAAAGTAGACTCTTTGGCCACAATAGTATACAAGGCAAAAATTTAACACCCCAAAAGGTGTAGGAAATTGTTTTTGCCATGAAATTAAAGGTTTTTGTAAGCATTTAAACTTCATTCAAGTTTAATTTGTGTTAAATAAGCCATTAAAAAGCAAGAAAATCACTTATTTGCATTAAATGAAGTAATTTAGCCTCTTTATTCGTGACACAAATGATCTTATGCAACTAATAAAAGCAAATTTTGATCAATTGCACACTTATTAGAGGGAATTGAATGCATTTAACACCCATAAAGGTGTTGGAAATGGTTTTTGCATTGAAATTGAAGGTTTTTGTAAGCATTTATACTTCATTCAAGTTTAATTTGGGTTAAATAAGCCATTAAAATGCAAGAAAATCACTTATTTGCAAGAAATGAAGTAATTTAGCCTCTTTATTAAAGACACAAATGGTCTTATGCAACTAATAAATGCAAATTATGATCAATTGCACACTTATTATAGGGAATTGAATGCATTTAACACCCCAAAAGGTGTCGGAAATGGTTTTTTCATTGAAATTAAAGGTTTTTTTAAGCATTTAAACTTCATTCAAGTTTAATTTAGGTTAAATAAACGATTAAAATGCAAGAAAATCACTTATTTGCACGAAATGAAGTAATTTAGCTTCTTTATTCGTGACACAAATGGTCTTATGCAACTAATAAATGCAAATTACGATCAATTGAACACTTATTAGAGGGAATTGAATGCATTTAACACCCCAAAAGGTGTTGGAAATGGTTTTTGCATTGAAATTAAAGGTTTTTGTAAGCATTTATACTTCATTTAAGTTCAATTTGGGTTAAATAGGCCATTAAAATGCAAGAAAATCACTTATTTGCAAGAAATAAACTAATTTAGCCTCTTTATTAATGACACAAATGGTCTTATGCAACTAATAAATGCAAATTACGATCAATTGCACACTTATTAGAGGGAATTGAATGCATTTAACACCCCAAAAGGTGTTGGAAATTGTTTTTGCATAGAAATTAAAGGTTTTTGTAAGCATTTATACTTCATTCAAGTTTAATTTGGGTTAAATAAGCCATTAAAATGCAAGAAAATCACTTATTTGCAAGAAATCAAGTAACTTAGCCTCTTTGTTAAAGACACAAATGGTCTTATGCAATTAATAAATGCAAATTACGATCAATTGCACAGTTATTAGAGGGAATAAAATGCATTTAACACCCCAAAAGGTGTCGGAAATGGTTTTTCCATTGAAATTAAAGGTTTTTTTAAGCATTTAAACGTCATTCAAGTTTAATTTGGGTTAAATAAGCCATTAAAATGCAAGAAAATCGCTTATTTGCATGAAATGAAGCAATTTATCCTCTTTATTCGTGACACAAATGGTCTTATGCAACTAATAACTGTAAATTACGATGAATTGAACACTTATTAGAGGGAATTGAATGCATTTAACACCCCAAAAGGTGTTGGAAATGGTTTTTCCATTGAAATTAAAGGTTTTTGTAAGCATTTATACTTCATTCAAGTTTAATTTGGGTTAAATAAGCCATTAAAATGCAAGAAAATCACTTATTTGCAAGAAATCAAGTAATTTAGCCTCTTTATTAATGACACAAATGGTCTTATGCAATTAATAAATGCAAATTACGATCAATTGCACACTTATTAGAGGGAATTGAATGCATTTAACACCCCAAAAGGTATAGGAAATTGTTTTTGCCATGAAATTAAAGGTTTTTGTAAGCATTTAAACTTCATTCAAGTTTAATTTGTGTTAAATAAGCCATTAAAAAGCAAGAAAATCACTTATTTGCATTAAATGAAGTAATTTAGCCTCTTTATTCGTGACACAAATGATCTTATGCAACTAATAAAAGCAAATTTTGATCAATTGCACACTTATTAGAGGGAATTGAATGCATTTAACACCCATAAAGGTGTTGGAAATGGTTTTTGCATTGAAATTGAAGGTTTTTGTAAGCATTTATACTTCATTCAAGTTTAATTTGGGTTAAATAAGCCATTAAAATGCAAGAAAATCACTTATTTGCAAGAAATGAAGTAATTTAGCCTCTTTATTAAACACAAATGGTCTTATGCAACTAAAAATGTAAATTATGATCAATTGCACACTTATTATAGGGAATTGAATGCATTTAACACCCCAAAAGGTGTCGGAAATGGTTTTTTTCATTGAAATTAAAGGTTTTTTTAAGCATTTAAACTCATTCAAGTTTAATTTAGGTTAAATNAAAATGCAAGAAAATCGCTTATTTGCAAGAAATGAAGTAATTTAGCCTCTTTATTAATGACACAAATGGTCTTATGCAACTAATAAATGCAAATTATGATCAATTGCACACTTATTATAGGGAATTGAATGCATTTAACACCCCAAAATGTGCTGGAAATGGTTTTTTCATTGAAATTAAAGGTTTTTTTAAGCATTTAAACTTCATTAAAGTTTAATTTAGGTTAAATGAACGATTAAAATGGAAGAAAATCACTTATTTGCACGAAATGAAGTAATTTAGCTACTTTATTCGTGACACAAATGGTCTTATGCAACTAATAAATGCAAATTACGATCACTTGAACACTTATTAGAGGGAATTGAATGCATTTCACACCCCAAAAGGTGTTGAAAATGGTTTTTGCATTGAAATTAAAGGTTTTTGAAAGAATTTATACTTCATTTAAGTTTAATTTGGGTCAAATAAGCCATTAAAATGCAAGAAAATCACTTATTTGCAAGAAATAAAGTAATTTAGCCTATTTATTAATGACACAAATGGTCTTATGCAACTAATAAATGAAAATTACGATCAATTGCACACTCATTAGAGGAATTGAATGCATTTAACACCCCAAAAGGTGTTGGAAATTGTTTGTGCATTGAAATTAAAGGTTTTTGTAAGCATTTAAACTTCATTCAAGCTTAATTTGGGTTAAATAATCCATTAAAATGCAAGAAAACCACTTATTTGCATCAAATGAAGTAATTTAGCCTCTTTATTTGTGACATAAACGATCTTATGCAACTAATAAATGCAAATTACGATCAATTGAACACTTATTAGAGGGAATTGAATGCATTTAACACCTCAAAAGGTGTTGGAAATGGTTTTTGCATTGAAATTAAAGGTTTTTGTAAGCATTTATACTTCATTCAAGTTTAATTTGGGTGAAATGAGCCATTAAAATGCAAGACAATCACTTATTTGCAAGAAATGAAGTAATTTAGCCTCTTTATTAATGACACAAATGGTCTTATGCAACTAATAAATACAAATTATGAGCAATTGCACACTTATTAGAGGGAATGAATGCATTTACACCCCAAAAGGTGTTGGAAATGGTTTTTCCATGGAAATTAGAGGTTTTTTTTTTAGCATTTAACGTCATTGAAGTTTAATTGGGTTAAATAGCATTAAAATGCAAATAAGAAAATCGCTTATTTGCATGAAATGAAGCAATTTAGCCTCTTTTTCGTGATACAAATAGTCTTATGCAACTAATAAATGCAAATTACGATCAATTGAACACTATTAGAGGGAATTGAATGCATTACACACCCCAAAAGGTGTTGGAATGGTTTTTGCATTGAAATTAAGGTTCTGTAAGCATTTATACTTCATTCAAGTTTAATTTGGGTTAAATAAGCCATTAAAATGCAAGACAATCACTTATTTACAAGAAATGAAGTAATTTAGCCTCTTTATTAATGACACAAATGGTCTTATGCAACTGATAAATACAAATTATGAGCAATTGCACACTTATTAGAGGGAATTGAATGCATTTAATACCCCAAAAGGTGTAGGAAATTGTTTTTGCAATGAAATTAAAGGTTTTTGTAAGCATTTAAACTTCATTGAAGTTTAATTTGGGTTAAATAAGCCATTAAAAAGCAAGAAAATCACTTATTTGCACTAAATGAAGTAATTTAGTCTCTTTATTCGTGACACAAATGATCTTATGCAACTAATAAATGCAAATTTTGATCAATTGCACACTTATTAGAGGGAATTGAATGCATTTAACACCCATAAAGGTGTTGGAAATGGTTTTTGCATTGAAATTAAAGGTTTTTGTAAGCATTTAAACTTCATTGAAGTTTAATTTGGGTTAAATAAGCCATTAAAATGGAAGACAATCACTTAGTTTTAAGAAATGAAGTAATTTAGCCTCTTTATTCATGACACAAATGGTCATATTCAGCTAATAAATGCAAATTACGATAAATTGAACACTTATTAGAGGGAATTGAATGCATTTAACACCCATAAAGGTGTTGGAAATGGTTCTTGCATTGAAATTAAAGGTTTTTGTAAGCATTTGTGCTTCATTCAAGTTTAATTTGGGTTAAATAAGCCATTAAAATGCAAGACAATCACTTATTTGCAAGAAATAAAGTAATTTAGCCTCTTTATTAATGACACAAATGGTCTTATGCAACTAATAAACGTAAATTACGATCAATTGAACACTTATTAGAGGGATTTGAATGCATTTAACACCCCAAAAGGTGTTGGAAATGCTTTTTGCATTGAAATTAAAGGTTTTCTAAGCATATTTTTTTCATTCAAGTTAATTGGGGTTAAATAAGCCATTAAAAATGCAAGAAAATCACTTATTTGCAAGAAATAAGTAATTTAGCCTCTTATTAATGACAAAATGGTCTTATGCAACTAATAAATGCAAACTTACGATCAATTGCACACTTATTAGAGGGAATTGAAGCATTTAACACCCCAAAAGGTGTTGGAAATTGTTTTTGCATAGAAATTAAAGGTTTTTGTAAGCATTTAAACTTCATTCAAGTTTAATTTAGGTTAAATAAACGATTAAAATGCAAGAAAATCACTTATTTGCACGAAATGAAGTAATTTATCTTCTTTATTCGTGACACAAATGTCTTATGCAACTAATAAATGCAAATTACGATCAATTGAACACTTATTAGGAAATTGAATGCATTTAACACCCCAAAAGGTATTGGAAATGGTTTTTGCGTTGAAATTAAAGGTTTTTGAAAGCATTTATACTTCATTTAAGTTCAATTTGGGTTAAATAGGCCATTAAAATGCAAGAAAATCACTTATTTACAAGAAATAAAGTAATTTAGCTCTTTATTAATGACACAAATGGTCTTATGCAACTAATAAATGCAAATTACGATCAATTGCACACTTATTAGAGGGAATTGAATGCATTTAACACCCCAAAAGGTGTTGGAAATTGTTTTTGCATAGAAATTCAGGTTTTTTTGTAAGCATTTAAACTTCATTCAAGTTTAATTTGGGTTAAATAAGCCATTAAAATGCAAGAAAACCACTTATTTGCATCAAATGAAATAATTTAGCCTCTTTATTCGTGACATAAATGATCTTATGCAACTAATAAATGCAAATTACGATCAATTGAACACTTGTTAGAGGGAATTAAATGCATTTTACACCCCAAAAGGTGTTGGAAATGGTTTTTGCATTGAAATTAAAGGTTTTTTTTGTAAGCATTTATACTTCATTCAAGTTTAATTTGGGTTAAATAAGCCATTAAAATGCAAGACAATCACTTATTTGCAAGAAACGAAGTAATTTAGCCTCTTTATTAATGACACAAATGGTCTTTATGCAACTACAAATACAATTATGAGCAATTGCACATTATTAGAGGATTGAATGCATTTANTTAACACCCAAAAGGTGTTAGAAATTGTTTTTGCATTGAAATTAAAGGTTTTTGTAAGCATTTATACTTCATTCAAGTTTAATTTGGGCTAAATAAGCCATTAAAATGCAAGACAATCACTTATTTGTAAGAAATGAAGTAATTTAGCCTCTTTATTAATGACACAAATGGTCTTATGCAACTAATAAATACAAATTATGAGCAATTGCACACTTGTTAGAGGGAATTGAATGCATTTAACACCCCAAAAGGTATAGGAAATTGTTTTTGCAATGAAATTAAAGGTTTTTGTAAGCATTTATACTTCATTCAAGTTTAATTTGTGTTAAATAAGCCATTAAAAAGCAAGAAATCTCTTATTTGCATTAAATGAAGTAATTTAGCCTCTTTATTCGTGACACAAATGATCTTATGCAACTAATAAATGCAAATTTTGATCAATTGCACACTTATTAGAAGGAATTGAATGCATTTAACACCCATAAAGGTGTTGGAAATGGTTTTTGCATTGAAATTAAAGGTTTTTGTAAGCATTTAAACTTCATTCAAGTTTAATTTGGCTTAAATAAGCCATTAAAAAGCAAGAAAATCACTTATTTGCATTAAATGAAGTAATTTAGCCTCTTTATTCGTGACACAAATGATCTTATGCAACTAATAAATGCAAATTTTGATCAATTGCACACTTATTAGAGGGAATTGAATGCATTTAACACACCATAAAGGTGTTGGAAATGGTTTTGCATTGAAATTAAAGGTTTTTGTAAGCATTTAAACTTCATTCAAGTTTAATTTGGCTTAAATAAGCCATTAAAAAGCAAGAAAATCACTTATTTGCATTAAATGAAGTAATTTAGCCTCTTTATTCGTGACACAAATGATCTTATGCAACTAATAAATGCAAATTTGATCAATTGCACACTTATTAGAGGGAATTGAATGCATTTAACACCCAAAAGGTGTTGGAAATGGTTTTTGCATTGAAATTAAAGGTTTTTGTAAGCATTTAAACTTCATTCAAATTTAATTTGGCTTAAATAAGCCATTAAAAAGCAAGAAAATCACTTATTTGCATTAAATGAAGTAATTTAGCCTCTTTATTCGTGACACAAATGATCTTATGCAACTAATAAATGCAAATTATGATCAATTGCACACTTATTAGAGGGAATTGAATGCATTTAACACCCCAAAAGGTGTTGGAAATTGTTTTTGCATAGAAATTAAAGGTTTTTGTAAGCATTTAAACTTCATTCAAGTTTAATTTGGGTTAGATAAGCCATTAAAATGCAAGAAAATCACTTATTTGCACGAAATGAAGTAATTTAGCCTCTTTATTCGTGACACAAATGATCTTAAGCAACTAATAAATGCAAATTTTGATCAATTGCACACTTATTAGAGGGATTGAATGCATTTTAACACCCATAAAGGTGTTGGAAATGGTTTTTGCATTGAAATTAAAGGTTTTTGTAAGCATTTAAACTTCATTCAATTTAATTTGGCTTAAATAAGCCATTAAAAAGCAAGAAAATCACTTATTTGCATTAAATGAAGTAATTTAGCCTCTTTATTCGTGACACAAATGATCTTATGCAACTAATAAATGCAAATTTTGATCAATTGCACACTTATTAGAGGGAATTGAATGCATTTAACACCCATAAAGGTGTTGGAAATGGTTTTCATTGAAATTAAAGGTTTTTAAGCATTTACTTCATTCAAGTTTAATTTGGCTTAAATATGCCATTAAAAGCAAGAAAACACTTATTTGCAAGAATGAAGTAATTTAGCCTCTTATTAATGACACAAATGGTCTTATGCAACTAATAAATGCAAATTATGATCAATTGCACACTTTATAGAGGAATTGAATGCATTTAACACCCAAAAGGTGTTGGAAATGGTTTTTGCATTGAAATTAAAGGTTTTTGTAAGCATTTAAACTTCATTCAAGTTTAATTTGGTTAAATAAGCCATTAAAATGCAAGAAAATCACTTATTTGCACGAAATGAAGTAATTTAGTCTCTTTATTCGTGACACAAATGGTCTTATGCAACTAATAAATGCAAATTACGATCAATTGAACACTTATTAGAGGGATTTGAATGCATTTAACACCCCAAAAGGTGTTAGAAATTGTTTTTGCATAGAAATTAAAGGTTTTTGTAAGCATTTAAACTTCATTCAAGTTTAATTTGGGTTAGATAAGCCATTAAAATGCAAGAAAATCACTTATTTGCACGAAATGGAAATGAAGTAATTTAGCCTCTTTATTCGTGACACAAATGGTCTTAAGCAACTAATAAATGCAAATTTTGATCAATTGCACACTTATTAGAGGGAATTGAATGCATTTAACACCCATAAAGGTGTTGGAAATGGTTTTTGCATTGAAATTAAAGGTTTTTGTAAGCATTTAAACTTCATTCAAGTTTAATTTGGCTTAAATAAGCCATTAAAAGCAAAAATCACTTATTTGCATTAAATGAAGTAATTGAGCCTCTTTATTTATTCGTGACACAAATGATCTTATGCAACTAATAAATGCAAATTTTGATCAATTGCACACTTATAGAGGGAATTGAATGCATTTAACACCCATAAAGGTGTTGGAAATGGTTTTGTTGCATTGAAATTAAAGGTTTTGTAAGCATTTAAACTTCATTCAAGTTTAATTTGGCTTAAATAAGCCATTAAAAGCAAGAAAATCACTTATTTGCATTAAATGAAGTAATTTAGCCTCTTTATTCGTGGCACAAATGATTTATGCAACTAATAAATGCAAATTATGATCAATTGCACACTTATTAGAGGGAATTGAATGCATTTAACACCACAAAAGGTGTTGGAAATTGTTTTTGCATAGAAATTAAAGGTTTTTGTAAGCATTTAAACTTCATTCAAGTTTAATTTGGGTTAGATAAGCCATTAAAATGCAAGAAAATCACTTATTTGCACGAAATGAAGTAATTTAGCCTCTTTATTCGTGACACAAATGGTCTTAAGCAACTAATAAATGCAAATTTTGATCAATTGCACACTATTAGAGGGAATTGAATGCATTTAACACCCATAAAGGTGTTGGAAATGGTTTTTTGCATTGAAATTAAAGGTTTTTTGTAAGCATTTAACTCATCAAGTTTAATTTGGCTTAAATAAGCCATTAAAAAGNTAAATAATCCATTAAAATGCAAGAGAAAACCACTTATTTGCATGAAATGAAGTAATTTAGCCTCTTTATTTGTGACATAAACGATCTTATGCAGCTAATAAATGCAAATTACGATCAATTGAACACTTATTAGAGGGAATTGAATGCATTTAACACCTCAAAAGGTGTTGGAAATGGTTTTTGCATTGAAATTAAAAGGTTTTGTAAGCTTTCTACTTTTCAAGTTTAATTTGGGTGAATGAGCCATTAAAATGCAAGACAATCACTTATTGCAAGAAATGAAGTAATTTAGCCTCTTATAATGACACAAATGGTCTTATGCAACTAATAAATACAAACTTATGACGCAATTGCACACTTATTAGAGGGAATTGAATGCATTTAACACCCAAAAGGTGTTGGAAATGTTTTTCCATGGAAATTAGAGTTTTGTTAAGCATTTAAACGTCATTGAAGTTTAATTTGGGTTAAATAAGCCATTAAAATGCAAAGAAAATCGCTTATTTGCATGAATGAAGCAATTTAGCCTCTTTTTATTTGTGATACAAATAGTCTATGCAACTAATAAATGCACATTACGATCAATTGAACACTTATTAGAGGGAATTGAATGATTTCACACCCAAAAGGTGTTGGAATGGGTTTTTGCATTGAAATTAAAGGTTTCTGTAAGCATTTATACTTCATTCAAGTTTAATTTGGTTAATAAGCCATTAAAATGCAAGACAATCACTTATTTACACAAATGAAGTAATTAGCCTCTTTATTAATGACACAAATGGTTTATGCAACTAATAAATACAAATTATGAGCAATTGCACACTTATTAGAGGGAATTGAATGCATTTACACCCCAAAAGGTGTGTAGGAAATTGTTTTTGCAATGAAATTAAAGGTTTTTGTAAGATTTAACTTCATTCAAGTTTTAATTTGGGTTAAATAGCCATTAAATCTGCAAGAAAATCACTTATTTGCACTAAATGAAGTAATTTATCTTCTTTATTCGTGCCACAAATGGTCTTATGCTACTAATAAATGCAAATTACGATCAATTGAACACTTATTAGAGGAAATTGAATGCATTTAACACCCCAAAAGGTGTTGGAAATGGTTTTTGCATTGAAATTAAAGGTTTTTGTAAGCATTTTTACTTCATTTAAGTTCAATTTGGGTTAAATAGGCCATTAAAATGCAAGAAAATAACTTATTTGCAAGAAATAAAGTAATTTAGCCTCTTTATTAATGACACAAATGGTCTTATGCAACTAATAAATGCAAATTACGATCAATTGCACACTTATTAGAGGGAATTGAATGCATTTAACACCCCAAAAGGTGTTGGAAATGGTTTTTGCATTGAAATTAAAGGTTTTTTTTTGTAAGCATTTATACTTCATTCAAGTTTAATTTGGGTTAAATAAGCCATTAAAATGCAAGACAATCACTTATTTGCAAGAAATGAAGTAATTTAGCCTCTTTATTAATGACACCCCAAATGGTTCTTATGCAACTAATAATACAAATTATGAGCAATTGCACACTTATTAGAGGGAATTGAATGCATTTAACACCCCAAAAGGTGTTGGAAATGGTTTTTCCATTGAAATTAAAGGTTTTTTTAAGCATTTAAACGTCATTCAAGTTTAATTTGGGTTAAATAAGCCATTAAAATGCAAGAAAATCGCTTATTTGCATGAAATGAAGCAATTTAGCCTCTTTATTCGTGACACCAAATGGTCTTATGCAACTAATAAATGCAAATTACGATCAATTGAACACTTATTAGAGGGAATTGAATGCATTTAACACCCCAAAAGGTGTTGGAAATGGTTTTTGCATTGAAATTAAAGGTTTTTGTAAGCATTTATCCTTCATTCAAGTTTAATTTGGGTTAATAAGCCCTTAAAATGCAAGAGAAAATCACTTATTTGCAAGAAATGAACGTATTTAGCCTCTTTTAATGACACAAATGGTCTTATGCAAATAATAAATGCAAATTATGATCAATTGCACACTTATTATAGGGAATTGAATGCATTTAACACCCCAAAAGGTGCTGGAAATGGTTTTTTCATTGAAATTAAAGGTTTTTTTAAGCATTTAAACTTCATTCAAGTTTAATTTAGGTTAAATGAACGATTAAAATGCAAGAAAATCACTTATTTGCACGAAATGAAGTAATTTAGCTGCTTTATTCGTGACACAAATGGTCTTATGCAACTAATAAATGCAAATTACGATCAATTGAACACTTATTAGAGGGAATTGAATTCATTTCACACCCCAAAAGGTGTTGAAAATGGTTTTTGCATTGAAATTAAAGGTTTTTGTAAGCATTTATACTTCATTTAAGTTTAATTTGGGTTAAATAAGCCATTAAAATGCAAGAAAATCACTTATTTGCAAGAAATAAATTAATTTAGCCTATTTATTAATGACACAAATGGTCTTATGCAACTAATAATGAAAATTACGATCAATTGCACACTTTAGAGGGAATTGAATGCATTTAACACCCAAAAAGGTGTGGAATTGTTTGTGCATGAACAATTAATGGTTTTTGTAAGCATTTAAACTTCATTCAAGCTTAATTTGGGTTAAATAATCCATTAAAATGCAAGAAAACCACTTATTCGCATCAAATGAAGTAATTTAGCCTCTTTGTTTGTGACATAAACGATCTTATGCAACTAATAAATGCAAATTACGATCAATTGAACACTTATTAGAGGGAATTGAATGCATTTAACACCTCAAAAGGTGTTGGAAATGGTTTTTGCGTTGAAATTAAAGGTTTTTGTAAGCATTTATACTTCATTCAAGTTTAATTTGGGTGAAATGAGCCATTAAAATGCAAGACAATCACTTATTTGCAAGAAATGAAGTAATTTAGCCTCTTTATTAATGACACAAATGGTCTTATGCAACTAATAAATACAAATTATGAGCAATTGCACACTTATTAGAGGGAATTGAATGCATTTAACACCCCAAAAGGTGTTGGAAATGGTTTTTCCATGGAAATTAGAGGTTTTTTTAAGCATTTAAACGTCATTGAAGTTTAATTTGGGTTAAATAAGCCATTAAAATGCAAGAAAATCGCTTATTTGCATGAAATGAAGCAATTTAGCCTCTTTATTCGTGATACAAATAGTCTTATGCAACTAATAAATGCAAATTACGATCAATTGAACACTTATTAGAGGGAATTGAATGCATTTCACACCCCAAAAGGTGTTGGAAATGGTTTTTGCATTGAAATTAAAGGTTTCTGTAAGCATTTATACTTCATTCAAGTTTAATTTGGGTTAAATAAACCATTAAAATGCAAGACAATCACTTATTTACAAGAAATGAAGTAATTTAGCCTCTTTATTAATGACACAAATGGTCTTATGCAACTGATAAATACAAATTATGAGCAATTGCACACTTATTAGAGGGAATTGAATGCATTTAACACCCCAAAAGGTGTAGGAAATTGTTTTTGCAATGAAATTAAAGGTTTTTGTAAGCATTTAAACTTCATTCAAGTTTAATTTAGGTTAAATAAGCCGTTAAAATGCAAGAAAATCACTTATTTGCACTAAATNCCCCAAAAGTTGTTGGAATTGATTTTCCGTTGAAATTAAAGGTTTTTGTAAGCATTTAACGTCATTCAAGTTTAATTTGGGCTAAATAAGCCATTAAAATGCAAGAAAATCGCTTATTTGCATGAAATGAAGCAATTTAGCTTCTTTATTCGTGACACAAATGGTCTTATGCAACTAATAAATGCAAATTACGATCAATTGAACACTTATTAGAGGGAATTGAATCATTTAACACCCAAAAGGTGTTGGAAACGGTTTTTGCTTGAAATTAAAGGTTTTTGTAAGCATTTATACTTCATTCAAGTTTAATTTGGGTTAAATAAGCCATTAAAATGCAAGACAATCACTTATTTGCAAGAAATAAAGTAATTTAGCCTCTTTATTAATGACACAAATGGTCTTATACAACTAATAAATGCAAATTATGATCAATTGCACACTTATTAGAGGGAATTGAATGCATTTAACACCCCAAAAGGTGTTGGAAATGGTTTTTGCATTGAAATTAAAGGTTTTTGTAAGCATTTATACTTCATTCAAGTTTAATTTGGGTTAAATAAGCCATTAAAATGCAAGAAAATCACTTATTTACAACAAAAAAAAGTAATTTAGCCTCTTTATTAATTACACAAATGGTCTTATGCAACTAATAAATGAAAATTATGATCAATTGCACACTTATTAGAGGGAATTGAATGCATTTAACACCCCAAGAGGTGTTGGAATTGGTTTTTCCATTGAGATTAAAGGTTTTTTTAAGCATTTAAACATCATTCAAGTTTAATTTGGGTTAAATAAGTATTTAAAATGCAAGAAAAATCGCTTATTTGCATGAAATGAAGCAATTTAGCCTCTTTATTCGTGACACAAATGGTCTTATGCAACTAATAAATGCAAATTACGATCAATTGAACACTTATTAGAGGGATTTGAATGCATTTAACACCCCAAGAGGTGTTGGAAATGGTTTTTCCATTGAAATTAAAGGTTTTTTTAAGCATTTAAACGTTATTCAAGTTTAATTTGGGTTAAATAAGCCATTAAAATGCAAGAAAATCGCTTATTTGCATGAAATGAAGCAATTTAGCCTCTTTATTCGTGACACAAATGGTCTTATGCAACTAATAAATGCAAATTACGATCAATTGAACACTTATTAGAGGGAATTGAATGCATTTAACACCCCAAAAGGTGTTGGAAATGGTTTTTGCATTGAAATTAAAGGTTTTTGTAAGCATTTATACTTATTCAAGTTTAATTTGGGTTAAATAAGCCATTAAAATGCAAGAAAATCACTTATTTGCAAGAAATAAAGTAATTTAGCCTCTTTATTAATGACATAAATGGTCTTATGCAACTAATAAATGCAAATTACGATCAATTGCACACTTATTAGAGGGAATTG
>JADCRB010000066.1:2456078-2472267 GCA_021464245.1 Carallia brachiata
GTGTGAAATGAGCCATTAAAATGCAAGACAATCACTTATTTGCAAGAAATGAAGTAATTTAGCCTCTTTATTAATGACACAAATGGTCTTATGCAACTAATAAATACAAATTATGAGCAATTGCACACTTATTAGAGGGAATTGAATGCATTTAACACCCCAAAAGGTGTTGGAAATGGTTTTTCCATGGAAATTAGGTTTTTTTAAGCATTTAAACGTCATTCAAGTTTAATTTGGGTTAAATAAGCCATTAAAATGCAAGAAAATCGCTTATTTGCATGAAATGAAGCAATTTAGCCTCTTTATTCGTGACAAATGGTCTTATGCAACTAATAAATGCAAATTACGATCAATTGAACACTTATTAGAGGGAATTGAATGCATTTAACACCCCAAAAGGTGTTGGAAATGGTTTTTGCATTGAAATTAAAGGTTTCTGTAAGCATTTATACTTCATTCAAGTTTAATTTGGGTTAAATAAACCATTAAAATGCAAGACAATCACTTATTTACAAGAAATGAAGTAATTTAGCCTCTTTATTAATGACACAAATGGTCTTATGCAACTGATAAATACAAATTATGAGCAATTGCACACTTATTAGAGGGAATTGAATGCATTTAACACCCCAAAAGGTGTAGGAAATTGTTTTTGCAATGAAATTAAAGGTTTTTGTAAGCATTTAAACTTCATTCAAGTTTAATTTGGGTTAAATAAGCCATTAAAATGCAAGAAAATCACTTATTTGCACTAAATGAAGTAATTTAGTCTCTTTATTCGTGACACAAATGATCTTATGCAACTAATAAATGCAAATTTTGATCAATTGCACACTTATTAGAGGGAATTGAATGCATTTAACACCCATAAAGGTGTTGGAAATGGTTTTTGCATTGAAATTAAAGGTTTTTGTAAGCATTTTAACTTCATTGAAGTTTAATTTGGGTTAAATAAGCCATTAAAATGCAAACAATCACTTATTTTAAGAAATGATGTAATTTAGCCTCNATAAATGCAAATTACGATCAATTGAACACTTATTAGAGGGAATTGAATGCATTTAACACCCCAAAAGGTGTTGGAAATGGTTTTTGCATTGAAATTAAACGTTTTGTAAGCATTTATACTTCATTTAAGTTTAATTTGGGTTAAATAAGCCATTAAAAAAGCGAAGAAAATCACTATTTGCATGAAATGATAGTTTAGCCTCTTTGTTCATGACACAATGGTCTTATGCAACTAATAATTGAAATTTTGATCAATTGCACACTAATTAGAGGGAATTGAATGCATTTAAAACACCCCAAAAGGTGTTGGAAATGGTTTTTGCATTGAAATTAAAGTTTTTGTAAGCATTATACTTAATTTGAGTTTAATTTGGCTTAAATAAGTCATTAAAATGGAAGAAAATCACTTATTTGCAAGAAATGAAGTGATTTAGCCTCTTTATTCGTGACACAAATGGTCTTATGCAACTAATAAATGCAAATTACGATCAATTGAACACTTATTAGAGGGAATTGAATGCATTTAACACCCCAAAAGCTGTTGGAAATGGTTTTTGCATTGAAATTAAACGTTTTTGTAAGCATTATAACTTCATTTAAGTTTAATTTGGGTTAAATAAGCCATTAAAATGCAAGAAAAAACATTTATTTGCATGAAATGAAGTAATTTAGCCTCTTTCTTCATGACACAAATGGTCTTATGCAACTAATAATTGAAATTTTGATCAATTGCACACTAATTAGAGGGAATTGAATGCATTTAACACCCCAAAAGGTATTGGAAAAGGTTTTTGTATTGAAATTAAAGGTTTTTGTAAGCATTTATACTTAATTTAAGTTTAATTTTGGTCAAATAAGCCATTAAAATGCAAGAAAATCACTTATTTTCAAGAAATCAAGTAATTTAGCATCTTTATTCGTTACACAAATGTCTTATGCAGCTAATAAATGCAAATTACGATCAATTGAACACTTATTAGAGGGAATTGAATGCATTTAACACCTCAAAAAGTGTTGGAAATAGTTTTTGCGTTGAAATTAAACGTTTTTGTAAGCATTTATACTTCATTTAAGTTTAATTTGGGTTAAATAAGCCATTAAAATCCAAGAAAATCACGTTATTTTCAAGAATGAAGTGATTAGAGCCTCTTTAGCATGACACAAATGGTCTAATGCAACCAATAAATGCAATTTTTGATCAATTGCACACTTATTGAAGGGAATTGAAAGCATTTAACCCCCAAAAAGGGTGTGGAAATGGTTTTTACATTGAAATTAAAGGTTTTGTAAGCATTTATAGCTTAATTTAAGTTTAATTTTGGTCAATAAGCCATTAAAATGCAAGAAAATCCTTATTTAAGAAATAAAGTAATTTAGCCTCTTTATGTTGTACACAAATGGTCTTATGCAGCTAATAAATGCAAATACGATCAAGTGAACACTTAGAGAGGGAATTGAATGCATTAACACCCCAAAGGTGTTGGAAATGGTTTTTGCATGAAGTTAAAGGTTTTTTTAAGCATTTAAATCATTCAAGTTTAATTTGGGTTAAATAAGCCATTAAAATGCAAGAAAATCACTTATTTGAAAGAAACAAAGTAACTTAGCCTCTTTATTCATGACACAAATGGTCTTACACTACTAATAAATGCAAATTATGATCAATTGAACACTTATAAGAGGAATTGAAGCATTTAACCCCAAAAGGTGTTGGAAAAGGTTTTTGTATTGAAATTAAATGTTTTGTAAGCATTTAACTTAATTTAACTTTAATTTTGGTCAAATAAGTCATTAAAATACAAGAAAATAACTTATTTTCAAGAAATGAAGTAATTTAGCATCTTTATTCGTTACACACATGGTCTTATGCAGTTAATAAATGCAAATTACAATCAATTGAACACTTATTAGAGGGAATTGAATGCATTTAACACCCCAAAAGGTGTTGGAAATGGTTTTTGCATTGAAATTAAACGTTTTTGTAAGCATTTATACTTCATTTAAGTTTAATTTGGGTTAAATAAGCCATTAAAAGCGAAGAAAATCACTTATTTGCATGAAATGAAGTAATTTAGCCTCTTTGTTCATGACACAAATGGTCTTATGCAACTAATAATTGAAATTTTGATCAATTGCACACTAATTAGAGGGAATTGAATGCATTTAACACCCCAAAAGGTGTTGGAAATGGTTTTGCATTGAAAATTAAAGTTTTTGTAAGCATTTATACTTAATTTAAGTTTATTTGGCTTAAATAAGTCATTAAATGGAAGAAATCACTTATTTGCAAGAAATGAAGTGATTTAGCCTCTTTATTACGTGACACAAATGGTCTTATGCAACTAATAATGCAAATTACGATCAATTGAACACTTATTAGAGGGAATTGAATGCATTTAACACCCCAAAAGCTGTTGGAAATGGTTTTTGCATTGAAATTAAACGTTTTTGTAAGCATTTATACTTCATTTAAGTTTAATTTGGGTTAAATAAGCCATTAAAATGCAAGAAATCATTATTGCATGAAATGAAGTAATTTAGCCTCTTTCTTTGACACAAATGGTCTTATGGCAACTAATAATTGAAATTTTGATCAATTGCACACTATTAGAGGAATTGAATGCATTTAACACCCCAAAAGGTGTTGGAAATGGTTTTTATTGAAATTAAAGGTTTTTGTAAGCATTTATACTTAATTTAAGTTTAATTTTGGTCAAATAAGCCATTAAAAGCAAGAAAATCACTTATTTTCAAGAAATCAAGTATTTAAGCATCTTTATATCGACACAAATGGTCTTATGCTAATAAATGCAAATTAACGATCAATTGAACACTTATTAGAGGGAATTGAATGCCTTTAACACCTCAAAAGTGTTGGAAATAGTTTTTTTGCGTTGAAATTAAACGGTTTTTGTAAGCATTTATCTTCATTTAAGTTTAATTTGGGTTAAATAAGCCATTAAAATCCAAGAAATCACTTATTTTCAAGAAATGAAGTGATTTAGCCTCTTTATTCATGACACAAATGGTCTAATGCACCAATAAATGCAAATTTTGATCAATTGCACACTTATTGAAGGGAATTGAAAGCATTTAACACCCAAAAGGTGTTGGAAATGGTTTTTACATTGAAATTAAGGTTTTGTAAGCATTATGCTTAATTTAAGTTTAATTTTGGCAAATAAGCCATTAAATGCAAGAAAATCCTTATTTTCAAGAAATAAAGTAATTTAGCCTCTTTATTTGTGACACAAATGGTCTTATGCAGCTAATAAATGCAAATTACGATCAAGTGAACACTTATTAGAGGGAATTGAATGCATTTAACACCCCAAAAGGTGTTGGAAATGGTTTTTGCATTGAAGTTAAAGGTTTTTTTAAGCATTTAAACTTCATTCAAGTTTAATTTGGGTTAAATAAGCCATTAAAATGCAAGAAAATCACTTATTTGAAAGAAACAAAGTAACTTAGCCTCTTTATTCATGACACAAATGGTCTTACACTACTAATAAATGCAAATTATGATCAATTGAACACTTATAAGAGGGAATTGAAAGCATTTAACACCCCAAAAGGTGTTGGAAAAGGTTTTTGTATTGAAATTAAATGTTTTTGTAAGCATTTATACTTAATTTAACTTTAATTTTGGTCAAATAAGTCATTAAAATACAAGAAAATAACTTATTTTCAAGAAATGAAGTAATTTAGCATCTTTATTCGTTACACACATGGTCTTATGCAGTTAATAAATGCAAATTACAATCAATTGAACACTTATTAGAGGGAATTGAATGCATTTAACACCCCAAAAGGTGTTGGAAATGGTTTTTTTGCATTGAATTAAACGTTTTTGTAAGCATTTATACTTCATTTAAGTTTAATTTGGGTTAAATAAGCCATTAAAAGCGAAGAAAATCACTTATTTGCATGAAATGAAGTAATTTAGCCTCTTTGTTCATGACACAAATGGTCTTATGCAACTAATAATTGAAATTTTGATCAATTGCACACTAATTAGAGGGAATTGAATGCATTTAACACCCCAAAAGGTGTTGGAAATGGTTTTTGCATTGAAATTAAAAGTTTTTGTAAGCATTTATACTTAATTTAAGTTTAATTTGGCTTAAATAAGTCATTAAAATGGAAGAAAATCACTTATTTGCAAGAAATGAAGTGATTTAGCCTCTTTATTCGTGACACAAATGGTCTTATGCAACTAATAAATGCAAATTACGATCAATTGAACACTTATTAGAGGGAATTGAATGCATTTAACACCCCAAAAGCTGTTGGAAATGGTTTTTGCATTGAAATTAAACGTTTTTGTAAGCATTTATACTTCATTTAAGTTTAATTTGGGTTAAATAAGCCATTAAAATGCAAGAAAATCATTTATTTGCATGAAATGAAGTAATTTAGCCTCTTTCTTCATGACACAAATGGTCTTATGCAACTAATAATTGAAATTTTGATCAATTGCACACTAATTAGAGGGAATTGAATGCATTTAACACCCCAAAAGGTATTGGAAAAGGTTTTTGTATTGAAATTAAAGGTTTTTGTAAGCATTTATACTTAATTTAAGTTTAATTTTGGTCAAATAAGCCATTAAAATGCAAGAAAATCACTTATTTTCAAGAAATGAAGTAATTTAGCATCTTTATTCGTTACACAAATGGTCTTATGCAGCTAATAAATGCAAATTACGATCAATTGAACACTTATTAGAGGGAATTGAATGCATTTAACACCCAAAAGTGTTGGAAATAGTTTTTGCATTGAAATTAAACGTTTTTGTAAGCATTTATACTTCATTTAAGTTTAATTTGGGTTAAATAAGCCATTAAAATCCAAGAAAATCACTTATTTTCAAGAAATGAAGTGATTTAGCCCTTTATTATTATCGACACAAATGGTCTTATGCAACCAATAAATGCAAATTTTGATCAATTGCACACTTATTGAAGGGAATTGAAAGCATTTAAACCCCAAAAGGTGTTGGAAATGGTTTTTTACATTGAAATTAAAGGTTTTTGTAAGCATTTATGCTTAATTTAAGTTTAATTTGGTCAAATAAGCCATTAAAATGCAAGAAAATCCTTATTTTCAAGAAATAAAGTAATTTAGCCTCTTTATTTGTGACACAAATGGTCTTATGCAGCTAATAAATGCAAATTATCAAGAACACTTATTAGAGGGAATTGAATGCATTTAACACCCCAAAAGGTGTTGGAAATGGTTTTTGCATTGAAGTTAAAGGTTTTTAAGCATTTAAACTTCATTCAAGTTTAATTTGGGTTAAATAAGCCATTAAAATGCAAGAAAATCACTTATTTGAAAGAAACAAGTATTAGCCTCTTTATTCATGACACAAATGGTCTTATGCACTAATAAATGCAAATTATGATCAATTGAACACTTATAAGAGGGAATTGAAAGCATTTAACACCCCCAAAAGGTGTTGGAAAAGGTTTTTGTATTGAAATTAAATGTTTTTGTAAGCATTTATACTTAATTTAACTTTAATTTTGGTCAAATAAGTCTTAAAATAAGAAAATACTTATTTTCAAGAAATGAAGTAATTTAGCCTCTTTATTCGTTACACATGGTCTATGCAGTAATAAATGCAAATTACATCAATTGAACACTTATTAGAGGGAATTGAATGCATTTAACACCCCAAAAGGTGTTGGAAATGGTTTTTGCATTGAAATTAAACGTTTTTTTAAGCATTTATACTTCATTTATGTTTAATTTGGGTTAAATAAGCCATTAAAATTCAAGAAAATCACTTATTTGTATGAAATGAAGTAATTTAGCCTCTTTATTCATGACACAAATGGTCTTATGCAACTAATAAATGCAAATTATGATCAATTGAACACTTATAAGAGGGAATTGAATGCATTTAACACCCCAAAAGGTGTTGGAAAAGGCTTTTTGTATTGAAATTAAAGGTTTTTGTAAGCATTTATACTTAATTTAACTTTAATTTGGTCAAATAAGCCATTAAAATGCAAGAAAATCACTTATTTTCAAGAAATGAAGTAATTTAGCCTCTTTATTCGTTACACAAATGGTCTTATGCAGCTAATAAATGCAAATTACGATCAATTGAACTTATTAGAGGGAATTGAATGCATTTAACACCCCAAAAGGTGTTGGAAATGGTTTTTGCATTGAAATTAAACGTTTTTGTAAGCATTTATATCATTTAAGTTTAATTTGGGTTAAATAAGCCATTAAAGCGAAGAAAATCACTTATTTGCATGAAATGAAGTAATTTAGCCTCTTTGTTCATGACACAAATGGTCTTATGCAACTAATAATTGAAATTTTGATCAATTGCACACTAATTAGAGGGAATTGAATGCATTTAACACCCCAAAAGGTGTTGGAAATGGTTTTTGCATTGAAATTAAAAGTTTTTGTAAGCATTATACTTAATTAGTTTAATTTGGCTTAAATAAGTCATTAAAATGGAAGAAAATCACTTATTGCAAGAAATGAAGTGATTTAGCCTCTTTATTCGTGACACAAATGGTCTTATGCAACTAATAAATGCAAATTACGATCAATTGAACACTTATTAGAGGGAATTGAATGCATTTAACACCCCAAAAGCTGTTGGAAATGGTTTTTGCATTGAAATTAAACGTTTTTGTAAGCATTTATACTTCATTTAAGTTTAATTTGGGTTAAATAAGCCATTAAAATGCAAGAAAATCATTTATTTGCATGAAATGAAGTAATTTAGCCTCTTTCTTCATGACACAAATGGTCTTATGCAACTAATAATTGAAATTTTGATCAATTGCACACTAATTAGAGGGAATTGAATGCATTTAACACCCCAAAAGGTATTGGAAAAGGTTTTTGTATTGAAATTAAAGGTTTTTGTAAGCATTTATACTTAATTTAAGTTTAATTTTGGTCAAATAAGCCATTAAAATGCAAGAAAATCACTTATTTTCAAGAAATCAAGTAATTTAGCATCTTTATTCGTTACACAAATGGTCTTATGCAGCTAATAAATGCAAATTACGATCAATTGAACACTTATTAGAGGGAATTGAATGCATTTAACACCTCAAAAAGTGTTGGAAATAGTTTTTGCGTTGAAATTAAACGTTTTTGTAAGCATTTATACTTCATTTAAGTTTAATTTGGGTTAAATAAGCCATTAAAATCCAAGAAAATCACTTATTTTCAAGAAATGAAGTGATTTAGCCTCTTTATTCATGACACAAATGGTCTAATGCAACCAATAAATGCAAATTTTGATCAATTGCACACTTATTGAAGGGAATTGAAAGCATTTAACACCCCAAAAGGTGTTGGAAATGGTTTTTACATTGAAATTAAAGGTTTTTGTAAGCATTTATACTTAATTTAAGTTTAATTTTGGTCAAATAAGCCATTAAAATGCAAGAAAATCCCTTATTTTCAAGAAATAAAGTAATTTAGCCTCTTTATTTGTGACACAAATGGTCTTATGCAGCTAATAAATGCAAATTACGATCAAGTGAACACTTATTAGAGGGAATTGAATGCATTTAACACCCCAAAAGGTGTTGGAAATGGTTTTTGCATTGAAGTTAAAGGTTTTTTAGCATTTAACTTCATTCAAGTTTAATTTGGGTTAAATAAGCCATTAAAATGCAAGAAAATCACTTATTTGAAAGAAACAAAGTAACTTAGCCTCTTTATTCATGACACAAATGGTCTTACACTACTAATAAATGCAAATTATGATCAATTGAACACTTATAGAGGGAATTGAATGCATTTAACACCCAAAAGTGTTGGAAAAGGTTTTTGTATTGAAATTAAATGTTTTTGTAAGCATTTATACTTAATTTAACTTTAATTTTGGTCAAATAAGTCATTAAAATACAAGAAAATAACTTATTTTCAAGAAATGAAGTAATTTAGCATCTTTATTCGTTACACACATGGTCTTATGCAGTTAATAAATGCAAATTACAATCAATTGAACACTTATTAGAGGGAATTGAATGCATTTAACACCCCAAAAGGTGTTGGAAATGGTTTTTGCATTGAAATTAAACGTTTTTTAAGCATTATACTTCATTTATGTTTAATTTGGGTTAAATAAGCCATTAAATGCAAGAAAATCACTTATTTGTATGAAATGAAGTAATTTAGCCTCTTTATTATTGACACAAATGGTCTTGTGCAACTAATAATTGCAAATTTTGATCAATTGCACACTAATTAGAGGAAATTGAATGCATTTAACACCCCAAAAGGTGTTGGAAATGGTTTTTGCATTGAAATTAAAAGTTTTTGTAAGCATTTATATTTAATTTAAGTTTAATTTGGGTTAAATAAGTCATTAAAATGTAAGAAAATCACTTATTTGCAAGAAATGAAGTGATTTAGCCTCTTTATTCGTGACACAAATGGTCTTATGCAACTAATAAATGCAAATTACGATCAATTGAACACTTATTAGAGGGAATTGAATGCATTTAACACCCCAAAAGGTGTTGGAAATGGTTTTTGCATTGAAATTAAAGGTTTTTTAAGCATTTAACTTCATTCAAGTTTAATTTGGGTTAAATAAGCCATTAAAATGCAAGAAAATCACTTATTTGTAAGAAAGAAGTAATTTAGCCTCTTTATTCATGACACAAATGGTCTTATGCAACTAATAAATGCAAATTATGATCAATTGAACACTTATAGAGGAATTGAATGCATTTAACACCCCAAAAGGTTGGAAAAGGTTTTTGTATTGAAATTAAAGGTTTTTGTAAGCATTTTACTTAATTTAAGTTTAAATTTGGTCAAATAAGCCATTAAAATGCAAGAAAATCACTTATTTGCAAGAAATGAAGATTTAGCCTCTTATTCGTGACACAAATGGTCTTATGCAACCAATAAATGCAAATTTTGATCAATTGCACACTTATTGGAGGGAATTGAAAGCATTTAACACACGAAAAGGTGTTGGAAATGGTTTTTACATTGAAATTAAAGGTTTTTCTAAGCATTTATGCTTAATTTAAGTTTAATTTGGGTTAAGTAAGCCATTTAAATGCAAGAAAATCACTTATTTTCAAGAAATAAAGTAATTTAGCCTCTTTATTTGTGATCACAAATGGTCTTATGCAGCTAACAAATGCAAATTACAATCAATTGAACACTTATTAGAGGGAATTGAATGCATTTAACACCCCAAAAGGTGTTGGAAATGGTTTTTGCATTGAAATTAAACATTTTTGTAAGCATTTATACTTCATTTAAGTTTAATTTGGGTTAAATAAGCCATTAAAATCCAAGAAAATCACTTATTTGCATGAAATGAAGTAATTTAGCCTCTTTATTCATGACACAAATGGTCTTATGCTACTAATAAATGCAAATTATGATCAATTGAACACTTATAAGAGGGAATTGAATGCATTTAACACCCCAAAAGGTGTTGGAAAAGGCTTTTGTATTGAAATTAAAGGTTTTTGTAAGCATTTATACTTAATTTAAGTTTAATTTTGGTCAAATAAGCCATTAAAATGCAAGAAAATCACTTATTTTCAAGAAATGAAGTAATTTAGCCTCTTTATTCGTTACACAAATGGTCTTATGCAGCTAATAAATGCAAATTACGATCAATTGAACACTTATTAGAGGGAATTGAATGCATTTAACACCCCAAAAGGTGTTGGAAATGGTTTTTGCATTGAAATTAAACGTTTTTGTAAGCATTTATACTTCATTTAAGTTTAATTTGGGTTAAATAAGCCATTAAAAGCGAAGAAAATCACTTATTTGCATGAAATGAAGTAATTTAGCCTCTTTGTTCATGACACAAATGGTCTTATGCAACTAATAATGCAAATTTTGATCAATTGCACACTAATTAGAGGGAATTGAATGCATTTAACACCCCAAAAGGTGTTGGAAATGGTTTTTGCATTGAAATTAAAAGTTTTTGTAAGCATTTATACTTAATTTAAGTTTAATTTGGGTTAAATAAGTCATTAAAATGCAAGAAAATCACTTATTTGCAAGAAATGAAGTGATTTAGCCTCTTTATTCGTGACACAAATGGTCTTATGCAACTAATAAATGCAAATTACGATCAATTGAACACTTATTAGAGGGAATTGAATGCATTTAACACCCAAAAGGTGTTGGAAATGGTTTTTTGCATTGAAATTAAAGGTTTTTTTAAGCATTTAAACTTCATTCAAGTTTAATTTGGGTTAAATAAGCCATTAAAATGCAAGAAAATCACTTATTTGTAAGAAACGAAGTAATTTAGCCTCTTTATTCATGACACAAATGGTCTTATGCAACTAATAAATGCAAATTATGATCAATTGAACACTTATAAGGGAATTGAATGCATTTAACACCCCAAAAGGTGTTGGAAAAGGCTTTTGTATTGAAATTAAAGGTTTTTGTAACATTTATACTTAATTTAAGTTTAATTTGGTCAAATAAGCCATTAAAATGCAAGAAAATCACTTATTTTCAAGAAATGAAGTAATTTAGCCTATTTATTCGTTATACAAATGGTCTTATGCAGCTAATAAATGCAAATTACGATCAATTGAACACTTATTAGAGGGAATTGAATGCATTTAACACCCCAAAAGGTGTTGGAAATGGTTTTTGCATTGAAATTAAACGTTTTTGTAAGCATTTATACTTCATTTAAGTTTAATTTGGGTTAAATAAGCCATTAAAAGCGAAGAAAATCACTTATTTGCATGAAATGAAGTAATTTAGCCTCTTTGTTCATGACACAAATGGTCTTATGCAACTAATAATTGAAATTTTGATCAATTGCACACTAATTAGAGGGAATTGAATGCATTTAACACCCCAAAAGGTGTTGGAAATGGTTTTTGCATTGAAATTAAAAGTTTTTGTAAGCATTTATACTTAATTTCAGTTTAATTTGGCTTAAATAAGTCATTAAAATGGAAGAAAATCACTTATTTGCAAGAAATGAAGTGATTTAGCCTCTTTATTCGTGACACAAATGGTCTTATGCAACTAATAAATGCAAATTACGATCAATTGAACACTTATTAGAGGGAATTGAATGCATTTAACACCCCAAAAGGTGTTGGAAATGGTTTTTTGCATTGAAATTAAAGTTTTTGTAAGCATTTATACTTCATTTAAGTTTAATTTGGGTTAAATAAGCCATTAAAATGCAAGAAAATCATTTATTTGCATGAAATGAAGTAATTTAGCCTCTTTCTTCATGACACAAATGGTCTTATGCAACCAATAAATGCAAATTTTGATCAATTGCACACTTATTGAAGGGAATTGAAGCATTTAACACCCCAAAAGGTGTGGAAATGGTTTTTACATTGAAATTAAAGGTTTTGTAAGCATTTATGCTTAATTTAAGTTTAATTGGTCAAATAAGCCATTAAAATGCAAGAAAATCCCTTATTCAAGAAATAAAGTAATTTAGCCTCTTTATTTGTGACACAAATGGTCTTATGCAGCTAATAAATGCAAATTACGATCAATTGAACACTTATTAGAGGGAATTGAATGCATTTAAACCCCCAAAAGGTGGGGGAATGGTTTTTACATTGAAATTAAAGGTTTTTGAAGCATTTATGCTTAATTAAGTTTTTGGTCAAATAAGCCATTTAAAATGCAAGAAAATCCCTTATTTTCAAGAAATAAAGTAATTTAGCTCTTATTTGTGACACAAATGGTCTTATGCAGCTATATAATGCAAATTACGATCAAGTGAACACTTATTAGAGGGAATTGAATGCATTTAACACCCCAAAAGGTGTTGGAATGGTTTTTGCATTGAAGTTAAAGGTTTTTTAAGCATTTAAACTTCATTCAGTTTAATTGGGTTAAAAAGCCATTAAAATTCAAGAAAATCACTTATTTGAAAGAACAAAGTAACTTAGCCTCTTTTTCATGACACAAATGGTCTTACACTACTAATAAATGCAAATGATCAATTGAACTATATAGAGGGAATTGAAAGCATTTAACTCCCCAAAAGGTGTTGGAAAGGTTTTTGTATTGAAATTAAAGGTTTTTGTAAGCATTTATACTTAATTTAAGTTTAATTTTGGTCAATAAGCCATTAAAATGCAAGAAAATCACTTATTTTCAAGAAATCAAGTAATTTAGCATCTTTATTCGTTACACAATGGTCTTATGCAGCTAATAAATGCAAATTACGATCAATTGAACACTTATTAGAGGGAATTGAATGCATTTAACACTCAAAAAGTGTGGAAATGTTTTTGCGTTGAAATTAAACGTTTTTGTAAGCATTTATACTTCATTTAAGTTTAATTTGGGTTAAATAAGCCATTAAAATCCAGAAAATCACTTATTTCAAGAATGAAGTGATTTAGCCTCTTTATTCATGACACAATGGTCTTATGCAACAATATAATGCAAATTTTGATCAATTGCACACTATTGAAGGGAATTGAAGCATTTAACACCCCAAAAGGTGTTGGAAATGGTTTTTACATTGAAATTAAAGGTTTTTGTAAGCATTTATGCTTAATTTAAGTTTAATTTTGGTCAAATAAGCCATTAAAATGCAAGAAAATCCCTTATTTTCAAGAAATAAAGTAATTTAGCCTCTTATTGTGACACAAATGGTCTTATGCAGCTAATAAATGCAAATTTACGATCAATTGAACACTTATTAGAGGGAATTGAATGCATTTAACACCCCAAAAGGTGTTGGAAATGGTTTTTACATTGAAATTAAAGGTTTTTGTAAGCATTATGCTTAATTTAAGTTTTTTTGGTCAATAAGCCATTAAAATGCAAGAAATCCCTTATTTCAAGAAATAAAGTAATTTAGCCTCTTATTTGTGACACAAATGGTCTTATGCAGCTAATAAATGCAAATTACGATAGTGAACACTTATTAGAGAGGAATTGAATGCATTTAACACCCAAAAGGTGTTGGAAATGGTTTTTGCATTGAATTAAAGGTTTTTTTAAGCATTTAAACTTCATTCAAGTTTAATTTGGGTTAAATAAGCCATTAAAATGCAAGAAATCACTTATTTGAAAGAAACAAAGTAACTTAGCCTCTTTATTCATGACACAAATGGTCTTACACTACTAAATGCAAATTATGATCAATTGAACACTTATAAGAGGGAATTGAAGCATTTAACTCCCCAAAAGGTGTTGGAAAGGTTTTTGTATTGAAATTAAAGGTTTTGTAAGCATTTATACTTAATTTAAGTTTAATTTTGGTCAAATAAGCCATTAAAATGCAAGAAAATCACTTATTTTCAAGAAATCAAGTAATTTAGCATCTTTATTCGTTACACAAATGGTCTTATGCAGCTAATAAATGCAAATTACGATCAATTGAACACTTATTAGAGGGAATTGAATGCATTTAACACCTCAAAAAGTGTTGGAAATAGTTTTTGCGTTGAAATTAAACGTTTTTGTAAGCATTTATACTTCATTTAAGTTTAATTTGGGTTAAATAAGCCATTAAAATCCAAGAAAATCACTTATTTTCAAGAAATGAAGTGATTTAGCCTCTTTATTCATGACACAAATGGTCTAATGCAACCAATAAATGCAAATTTTGATCAATTGCACACTTATTGAAGGGAATTGAAAGCATTTAACACCCCAAAAGGTGTTGGAAATGGTTTTTACATTGAAATTAAAGGTTTTTGTAAGCATTTATGCTTAATTTAAGTTTAATTTTGGTCAAATAAGCCATTAAAATGCAAGAAAATCCCTTATTTTCAAGAAATAAAGTAATTTAGCCTCTTTATTTGTGACACAAATGGTCTTATGCAGCTAATAAATGCAAATTACGATCAATTGAACACTTATTAGAGGGAATTGAATGCATTTAACACCCCAAAAGGTGTTGGAAATGGTTTTTACATTGAAATTAAAGGTTTTTGTAAGCATTTATGCTTAATTTAAGTTTAATTTTGGTCAAATAAGCCATTAAAATGCAAGAAAATCCCTTATTTTCAAGAAATAAAGTAATTTAGCCTCTTTATTTGTGACACAAATGGTCTTATGCAGCTAATAAATGCAAATTACGATCAAGTGAACACTTATTAGAGGGAATTGAATGCATTTAACACCCCAAAAGGTGTTGGAAATGGTTTTTGCATTGAAGTTAAAGGTTTTTTTAAGCATTTAAACTTCATTCAAGTTTAATTTGGGTTAAATAAGCCATTAAAATGCAAGAAAATCACTTATTTGAAAGAAACAAAGTAACTTAGCCTCTTTATTCATGACACAAATGGTCTTACACTACTAATAAATGCAAATTATGATCAATTGAACACTTATAGAGGGAATTGAAGCATTTAACTCCCCAAAAGGTGTTGGAAAAGGTTTTTGTATTGAAATTAAATGTTTTTGTAAGCATTTATACTTAATTTAACTTTAATTTTGGTCAAATAAGTCATTAAAATACAAGAAAATAACTTATTTTCAAGAAATGAAGTAATTTAGCATCTTTATTCGTTACACACATGGTCTTATGCAGCTAATAAATGCAAATTACAATCAATTGAACACTTATTAGAGGGAATTGAATGCATTTAACACCCCAAAAGGTGTTGGAAATGGTTTTTGCATTGAAATTAAACGTTTTTTTAAGCATTTATACTTCATTTATGTTTAATTTGGGTTAAATAAGCCATTAAAATTCAAGAAAATCACTTATTTGTATGAAATGAAGTAATTTAGCCTCTTTATTATTGACACAAATGGTCTTGTGCAACTAATAATTGCAAATTTTGATCAATTGCACACTAATTAGAGGAAATTGAATGCATTTAACACCCCAAAAGGTGTTGGAAATGGTTTTTGCATTGAAATTAAAAGTTTTTGTAAGCATTTATACTTAATTTAAGTTTAATTTGGGTTAAATAAGTCATTAAAATGTAAGAAAATCACTTATTTGCAAGAAATGAAGCGATTTAGCCTCTTTATTCGTGACACAAATGGTCTTATGCAACCAATAAATGCAAATTTTGATCAATTGCACACTTATTGGAGGGAATTGAAAGCATTTAACACCCGAAAAGGTGTTGGAAATGGTTTTTACATTGAAATTAATGGTTTTTCTAAGCATTTATGCTTAATTAAGTTTAATTTGGGTTAAGTAAGCCATTTAAATGCAAAGAAAATCACTTAT
>JADCRB010000066.1:2472287-2568907 GCA_021464245.1 Carallia brachiata
TTATTCGTGACACAAATGGTCTTATGCAACCAATAAATGCAAATTGATCAATTGCACACTTATTGAGGGAATTGAAAGCATTTAACACCCAAAAGGTGTTGGAAATGGTTTTTGCATTGAAATAAAGTTTTTGTAAGCATTTATGCTTAATTTAAGTTTAATTTGGGTTAAATAAGCCATTAAAATGCAAGAAAATCACTTATTTCAAGAAATAAGTAATTTAGCCTCTTTATTTGTGACACAAATGGTCTTATGCAACTAATAAATGCAAATTACGATCAATTGAACACTTATTAGAGGGAATTGAATGCATTTAACACCCCAAAAGGTGTTGGAAATGGTTTTTGCATTGAAATTAAAGGTTTTTTAAGCATTTACTTCATTCAAGTTTAATTTGGGTTAAATAAGCCATTAAAATGCAAGAAAATCACTTATTTGCAAGAAATGAAGTAATTTAGCCTCTTTATTCATGACACAAATGGTCTTATGCAACTAATAAATGCAAATTATGATCAATTGAACACTTATTAGAGGGAATTGAATGCATTTAACACCCCAAAAGGTGTTGGAAAAGGTTTTTATTGAAATTAAAGGTTTTTGTAAGCATTTATACTTAATTTAAGTTTAATTTTGGTCAAATAAGCCATTAAAATCAAGAAAATCACTTATTTTCAAGAAATGAAGTAATTTAGCATCTTTATTATTCGTTACACAAATGGTCTTATGCAGCTAATAATGCAAATTACGATCAATTGAACACTTATTAGAGGGAATTGAATGCATTTAACACCCCAAAAGGTGTTGGAAATGGTTTTTTGCATTGAAATTAAACGTTTTTGTAAGCATTTATCTTCATTTAAGTTTAATTTGGGTTAAATAAGCCATTAAAATCAAGAAAATCACTTATTTGAATGAAAGTAATTTAGCCTCTTTATTCATGACACAAATGGTCTTATGCAACTAATAATGCAAATTTGATCAATTGACACTATTAGAGGGAATTGAATGCATTTAACCCCAAAAGGTGTTGGAAATGGTTTTTGCATTGAAATTAAAGTTTTGTAAGCATTTATTAATTTAAGTTTAATTTGGGTTAAATAAGCCATTAAAATGCAAGAAAACACTTATTTGCAAGAAATGAAGTAATTTAGCCTCTTTATTCATGACACAAATGGTCTTATGCAACAATAAATGCAAATTATGATCAATTGAACACTTATTAGAGGGAATTGAATGCATTTAACACCCAAAAGGTGTTGGAAATGGGTTTTTGCATTGAAATTAAAGGTTTTTGTAAGCATTTATACTTAATTTAAGTTTAATTTGGTCAAATAAGCCATTAAAATGCAAGAAAATCACTTATTTCAAGAAATGAAGTAATTTAGCCTTTATTCGTTACACAAATGGTCTTATGCAACTAATAAATGCAAATTTGATCAATTGAACACTTATTGAGGGAATTGAATGCATTTAACACCCCAAAAGGTGTTGGAAATGGTTTTTCATTGAAATTAAAGGTTTTTGTAAGCATTTATGCTTAATTTAAGTTTAATTTGGGTTAAATAAGCCATTAAAATGCAAGAAAATCACTTATTTTCAAGAAATAAGTAATTTAGCCTCTTTATTTGACACAAATGGTCTTATGCAGCTAATAAATGCAAATTACGATCAATTGAACACTTATTAGAGGGAATTGAATGCATTTAACACCCCAAAAGGTGTTGGAAAGGTTTTTGCATTGAAATTAAACGTTTTTGTAAGCATTTATACTTCATTTAAGTTTAATTTGGGTTAAATAAGCCATTAAAATGCAAGAAAATCACTTATTTGCAAGAAATGAAGTAATTTAGCCTCTTTATTCATGACACAAATGGTCTTATGCAACTAATAAATGCAAATTATGATCAATTGAACACTTATTAGAGGGAATTAAATGCATTTAACACCCCAAAAGGTGTTGGAAAAGGTTTTTGTATTGAAATTAAAGGTTTTGTAAGCATTTACTTAATTTAAGTTTAATTTGGGTTAAATAAGCCATTAAAATGCAAGAAAATCACTTATTTCAAGAAATGAAGTAATTTAGCCTCTTTATTCATGACACAAATGGTCTTATGCAGCTAATAAATGCAAATTATGATCAATTGAACACTTATTAGAGGGAATTGAATGCATTTAACACCCAAAAGGTGTTGGAAAAGGTTTTTGTATTGAAATTAAAGGTTTTTGTAAGCATTTATACTTAATTTAAGTTTAATTTTGGTCAAATAAGCCATTAAAATGCAAGAAAATCACTTATTTTCAAGAAATGAAGTAATTTAGCATCTTTATTCGTTACACAAATGGTCTTATGCAGCTAATAAATGCAAATTACGATCAATTGAACACTTATTAGAGGGAATTGAATGCATTTAACACCCAAAAGGTGTTGGAAATGGTTTTTGCATTGAAATTAAACGTTTTTGTAAGCATTTATACTTCATTTAAGTTTAATTTGGGTTAAATAAGCCATTAAAATCCAAGAAAATCACTTATTTGCATGAAATGAAGTAATTTAGCCTCTTTATTCATGACACAAATGGTCTTATGCAACTAATAATTGCAAATTTTGATCAATTGCACACTAATTAGAGGGAATTGAATGCATTTAACACCCCAAAAGGTGTTGGAAATGGTTTTTGCATTGAAATTAAAAGTTTTTGTAAGCATTTATACTTAATTTAAGTTTAATTTGGGTTAAATAAGTCATTAAAATGCAAGAAAATCACTTATTTGCAAGAAATGAAGTTTTAGCCTCTTTATTCGTGACACAAATGGTCTTATGCAACCAATAAATGCAAATTTTGATCAATTGCACACACTTATTAAGGGAATTGAAACATTTAACACCCCAAAAGGTGTTGGAAATGGTTTTTACATTAATTAAAGGTTTTTGTAAGCATTATATTTAATTTAAGTTTAATTTGGTTAAATAAGCCATTAAAATGCAAGAAAATCACTTATTTTCAAGAAATGAAGTAATTTAGCATCTTTATTCGACACAAATGGTCTTATGCAGCTAATAAATGCAAATTACGATCAATTGAACACTTATTAGAGGGAATTGAATGCATTTAACACCCCAAAAGTGTTGGAAATGGTTTTTGCATTGAAATTAAACGTTTTTGTAAGCATTTATTCTTTAAGTTTAATTTGGTTAAATAAGCCATTAAAATCCAAGAAAATCACTTATTTGCATGAAATGAAGTAATTTAGCCTCTTTATTCATGACACAAATGGTCTTACGCAACTAATAATTGCAAATTTTGATCAATTGCACACATATTGAAGGGAATTGAAGGCATTTAACGCCCCAAAAGGTGTTAGAAATGGTTTTTGCGTTGAAATTAAAGGATTTTGTAAGCATTTATGCTTAATTTAAGTTTAATTTGGGTTAAATAAGCCATTTAAATGCAATAAAATCACTTATTTTCAAGAAATAAAGTAATTTAGCCTCTTTATTTGTGACACAAATGGTCTTATGCAGCTAACAAATGCAAATTACGATCAATTGAACACTTATTAGAGGGAATTGAATGCATTTAACACCTCAAAAGGTGTTGGAAATGGTTTTTGCATTGAAATTAAACGTTTTGGTAAGCATTTATACTTCATTTAAGTTTAATTTGGGTTAAATAAGCCATTAAAATCGAAGAAAATCACTTATTTGCATGAAATGATGTAATTTAGCCTCTTTATTCATGACACAAATGGTGTTATGCAACTAATAATTGCAAATTTTGATCAATTGCAAACTAATTAGAGGGAATTGAATGCATTAAACACCCCAAAAGGTGTTGGAAATGGTTTTTACATTGAAATTAAAGGTTTTTGTAAGCATTTATGCTTAATTTAAGTTTAATTTGGGTTAAATAAGCCATTAAAATGCAAGAAAATCACTTATTTTCAAGAAATAAAGTAATTTAGCCTCTTTATTTGTGACACAAATGGTCTTATGCAGCTAATAAATGCAAATTACGATCAATTGAACACTTATTAGAGGGAATTGAATGCATTTAACACCCCAAAAGGTGTTGGAAATGGTTTTTGCATTNATTTGCAAGAAATGAAGTGATTTAGCCTCTTTATTCGTGACACAAATGGTCTTATGCAACCAATAAATGCAAATTTTATCAATTTCACACTTGTTGGAGGGAATTGAAAGCATTTAACACCCCAAAAGGTGTTGGAAATGGTTTTTACATGAAAGTAAAGGTTTTTGTAAGCATTTATGCTTAATTTAAGTTTAATTTTGGTCAAAAAAGCCATTTAAATGCAAGAAAATCACTTATTTTCAAGAAATAAAGTAATTTAGCCTCTTTATTTGTGACACAAATGGTTTTATGCAGCTAATAAATGCAAATTACGATAAATTGAACACTTATTAGAAGGAATTGAATGCATTTAACACCCCAAAATGTCTTGGAAATGGTTTTTGCATTGAAATTAAGGGTTTTTTTAAGCATTTAAACTTCATTCAAGTTTTATTTGGGTTAAATAAGCCATTAAAATACAAAAAAATCACTTACTTGCAAGAAATGAAGTAATTTAACCTCTTTATTCATGACACAAATGGTCTTATGCAACTAATAAATGCAAATTATGATAAATTGAACACTTATAAGAGGGAATTGAATGCATTTAACACCCCAAAAGGTGTTGGAAAAGGTTTTTGTATTGAAATTAAAGGTTTTTGTAAGCATTTATACTTAATTTAACTTTAATTTTGGTCAAATAAGCCATTAAAATACAAGAAAATCACTTATTTTCAAAAAATGAAGTAATTTAGCATCTTTATTCGTTACACAACTGGTCTTATGCAGCTAATAAATGCAAATTACGATCAATTGAACACTTATTAGAGCGAATTGAATGCATTTAACACCCCAAAAGGTGTTGGAAATAGTTTTTGCATTGAAATTAAACGTTTTTGTAAGCATTTATACTTCATTTAAGTTTAATTTGGGTTAAATAAGCCATTAAAATCCAAGAAAATCACTTATTTGCATGAAATGAAGTAATTTAGCCTCTTTATTCACGACACAAATGGTCTAATGCAACTAATAATTGCAAATTTTGATCAATTTCACACTAATTAGAGGGAATTGAATGCATTTAACACCCCAAAAGGTGTTGGAAATGGTTTTTGCATTGAAATTTAAAGTTTTTTTAAGCATTTATACTTAATTTAAGTTTAATTTGGGTTAAATAAGTCATTAAAATGCAAGAAAATCACTTATTTGCAAGAAATGAAGTGATTTAGCCTCTTTATTCGTGACACAAATGGTCTTATGCAACCAATAAATGCAAATTTTGATCAATTGCACACTTGTTGGAGGGAATTGAAAGCATTTAATACCCCAAAAGGAGTTGGAAATGGTTTTTACATTGAAAGTAAAGGTTTTTGTAAGCATTTATGCTTAATTTAAGTTTAATTTGGGTTAAATAAGCCATTTAAATGCAAGAAAATCACTTATTTTCAAGAAATAAAGTAATTTAGCCTCTTTATTTGTGAGACAAATGGTCTTATGCAGCTAATAAATGCAAAATATGATAAATTGAACACTTTTAAAGGGAATTGAATGCATTTAACGCCCCAAAATGTCTTGGAAATGGTTTTTGCATTGAAATTAAAGGTTTTTTTAAGCATTTAAACTTCATTCAAGTTTAATTTGGGTTAAATAAGCGATTAAAATGCAAGAAAATCACTTATTTGCATGAAATGAAGTAATTTAGCCTCTTTATTCATGACACAAATGGACTTATGCAACTAATAAATGCAAATTATGATCAATTGAACACTTATTAGAGGGAATTTAATGCATTTAACACCCCAAAAGGTGTTGGAAATGTTTTTGTATTGAAATTAAACGTTTTTGTAAGCATTTATAATTAATTTAAGTTTAATTTTGGTCAAAAATGCCATTAAAATGCAAGAAAATCACTTATTTTCAAGAAATAAAGTAATTTAGCCTCTTTATTCATGACACAAATGGACTTATGCAACTAATAAATGCAAATTACGATCAATTGAACACATATTAGAGGGAATTTAATGCATTTAACACCCCAAAAGGTGTTGGAAAATGTTTTTGTATTGAAATTAAACGTTTTTGTAAGCATTTATAATTAATTTAAGTTTAATTTTGTCAAAAAGCCATTAAAATGCAAGAAAATCACTTATTTTCGAAATAAAGTAATTTAGCATTTTATTCGTTACACAAATGGTCTTATGCAGCTAATAAATGCAAATTACGATCAATTGAACACTTATTAGAGGGAATTGAATGCATTTAACACCCCAAAAGGTGTTGGAAATGGTTTTTGCATTGAAATTAAACGTTTTTGTAAGTATTTATACTTCATTTAAGTTTAATTTGGGTTAAATAAGCCATTAAAATCCAAGAAAATCACTTATTTGCATGAAATAAAGTAATTTAGCCTCTTTATTCACGACACAAATGGTCTTATGCAACTAATAATTGCAAATTTTGATCAATTCCACACTAATTAGAGGGAATGGAATGCATTTAACACCCCAAAAGGTGTTGGAAATGGTTTTTGCATTGAAATTAAAAGTTTTTGTAAGCATTTATACTTAATTTAAGTTTAATTTGTGTTAAATAAGTCATTAAAATGCAAGAAAATCACTTATTTGCAAGAAATGAAGTGATTTAGCCTCTTTATTCGTGACACAAATGGTCTTATGCAACCAATAAATGCAAATTTTGATCAATTTCACACTTGTTGGAGGGAATTGAAAGCATTTAACACCCCAAAAGGTGTTGGAAATGGTTTTTACAATGAAAGTAAAGGTTTTTGTAAGCATTTATGCTTAATTTAAGTTTAATTTTGGTCAAAAAAGCCATTTAAATGCAAGAAAATCACTTATTTTCAAGAAATAAAGTAATTTAGCCTCTTTATTTGTGACACAAATTGTATTATGCAGCTAATAAACGCAAATTACGATAAATTGAACACTTATTAGAAGGAATTGAACATTTAACACCCCAAAATGTCTTGGAAATGGTTTTTGCATTGAAATTAAGGGTTTTTTTAAGCATTTAAACTTCATTCAAGTTTTATTTGGGTTAAATAAGCCATGAAAATACAAAAAAATCACTTACTTGCAAGAAATGAAGTAATTTAACCTCATTATTCATGACACAAATGGTCTTATGCAACTAATAAATGCAAATTATGATAAATTGAACACTTATAAGAGGGAATTGAATGCATTTAACACCCCAAAAGGTGTTGGAAAAGGTTTTTGTAAGCATTTATACTTAATTTAACTTTAATTTTGGTCAAATAAGCCATTAAAACAGAAAATCACTTATTTTCAAAAAATGAAGTAATTTAGCATCTTTATTCGTTACACAACTGGTCTTATGCAGCTAATAAATGCAAATTACGATCAATTGAACACTTATTAGAGCGAATTGAATGCATTTAACACCCCAAAAGTTGTTGGAAATAGTTTTTGCATTGAAATTAAACGTTTTTGTAAGCATTTATACTTCATTTAAGTTTAATTTGGGTTAAATAAGCCATTAAAATCCAAGAAAATCACTTATTTGCATGAAATGAAGTAATTTAGCCTCTTTATTCACGACACAAATGGTCTAATGCAACTAATAATTGCAAATTTTGATCAATTTCACACTAATTAGAGGGAATTGAATGCATTTAACACCCCAAAAGGTGTTGGAAATGGTTTTTGCATTGAAATTAAAAGTTTTTCTAAGCATTTATCCTTATTTTAAGTTTAATTTGGGTTAAATAAGTCATTAAAATGCAAGAAAATCACTTATTTGCATGAAATGAAGTAATTTAGCCTCTTTATTCACGACACAAATGGTCTTATGCAACTAATAATTGCAAATTTTGATCAATTGCATACTAATTAGAGGGAATTGAATACATTTAACACCCCAAAAGGTGTTGGAAATGGTTTTTGCATTGAAATTTAAAGTTTTTTTAAGCATTTATACTTAATTTAAGTTTAATTTGGGTTAAATAAGTCATTAAAATGCAAGAAAATCACTTATTTGCAAGAAATGAAGTGATTTAGCCTCTTTATTCGTGACACAAATGGTCTTATGCAACCAATAAATGCAAATTTTGATCAATTGCACACTTGTTGGAGGGAATTGAAAGCATTTAAACACCCCAAAAGGAGTTGGAAATGGTTTTTTACATTGAAAGTAAAGGTTTTGTAAGCATTTATGCTTAATTTAAGTTTAATTTGGGTTAAATAAGCCATTTAAATGCAAGAAATCACTTATTTTCAAGAAATAAAGTAATTTAGCCTCTTTATTTGTGAGACAAATGGTCTTATGCAGCTAATAAATGCAAAATATGATAAATTGAACACTTTTTAAAGGGAATTGAATGCATTTAACGCCCCAAAATGTCTTGGAAATGGTTTTTGCATTGAAATTAAAGGTTTTTTTAAGCATTTAAACTTCATTCAAGTTTAATTTGGGTTAAATAAGCGATTAAAATGCAAGAAAATCACTTATTTGCATGAAATGAAGTAATTTAGCCTCTTTATTCATGACACAAATGGACTTATGCAACTAATAAATGCAAATTATGATCAATTGAACACTTATTAGAGGGAATTTAATGCATTTAACACCCCAAAAGGTGTTGGAAAATGTTTTTGTATTGAAATTAAACGTTTTTGTAAGCATTTATAATTAATTTAAGTTTAATTTTGGTCAAAAATGCCATTAAAATGCAAGAAAATCACTTATTTTCAAGAAATAAAGTAATTTAGCATTTTTATTCGTTATACAAATGGTCTTATGCAGCTAATAAATGCAAATTACGATCAATTGAACACTTATTAGAGGGAATTGAATGCATTTAACACCCCAAAATGTGTTGGAAATGGTTTTTGCATTGAAATTAAAGGTTTTTTTAAGCATTTAAATTTCATTCAAGTTTAATTTGGGTTAAATAAGCCATTAAAATCCAAGAAAATCACTTATTTGCATGAAATGAAGTAATTTAGCCTCTTTATTCATGACACAAATGGTCTTATGCAACTAATAAGTGCAAATTTTGATCAATTGCACACTAATTTGAGGGAATTGAATTCATTTAACTCCCCAAAAGGTGTTGGAAATGGTTTTTGCATTGAAATTAAAAGTTTTTGTAAGCATTTATACTTAATTTAAGTTTAATTTGGGTTAAATAAGTCATTAAAATGCAAGAAAATCACTTATTTGCAAGAAATAAAGTGATTTAGCCTCTTTATTCGTGACACAAATGGTCTTATGCAACCAATAAATGCAAATTTTGATCAATTGCACACCTATTGAGGGAATTGAAAGCATTTAACACCCCAAAAGGTGTTGGAAATGGTTTTTACATTGAAAGTAAAGGTTTTTGTAAGCATTTATGCTTAATTTAAGTTTAATTTGGGTTAAATAAGCTATTTAAATGCAAGAAAATCACTTATTTTCAAGAAATAGAAGTTTAGCCTCTTTATTTGTGACACAAATGGTCTTATGCAATTAATAAATGCAAATTATGATCAATTGAACACTTATTAGAGAGAATTGAATGCATTTAACACCCCAAAAGGTGTTGGAAAAGGTTTTTGTATTGAAATTAAAGGTTTTTGTAAGCATTTATACTTAATTTAAGTTTAATTTGGGTCAAATAAGCCATTAAAATACAAGAAAATCACTTATTTTCAAGAAATAAAGTAATTTAGCATCTTTATTCGTTACACAAATGGTCTTATGCTAATAAATGCAAATTACGATCAATTGAACACTTTTAGTAGAGGAATTGAATGCATTTAACACCCCAAAAGGTGTTGAAAATGGTTTTTACATTGAAATTAAACGTTTTGTAAGCATTTATACTTCATTTATGTTTAATTTGGGTTAAATAAGCCATTAAAATCCAAGAAAATCACTTATTTGCATGAAATGAAGTAATTTAGCCTCTTTATCATGGCACAAATGGTCTTATGCAACTAATAATTGCAAATTTTGATCAATTGCACACTAATTAGAGGGAATTGAATGCATTTAAACACCCCAAAAGGTGTTGGAAATGGTTTTTGCATTGAAATTAAAAGTTTTTGTAAGCATTTATACTTAATTTAAGTTTAATTTGGGTTAAATAAGTCATTAAAATGCAAGAAAATCACTTATTTCAAGAAATGAAGTGATTTAGCCTCTTTATTCGCACAAATGGTCTTATGCAACCAATAAATGCAAATTTTGATCAATTGCACACTTATTGGAGGGAATTGAAAGCATTTAACACCCCAAAAGGTGTTGGAAATGGTTTTTTACATTAAATTAAAGGTTTTTGTAAGCATTTATGCTTAATTTAAGTTTAATTTGGGTTAAATAAGCTATTTAAAATGCAAGAAAATCACTTATTTCAAGAAATAAGTAATTTAGCCTCTTATTTGTGTGACACAAATGGTCTTATACAGCTAACAAATGCAAATTACGATCAATTGAACACTTATTAGAGGGAATTGAATGCATTTAACAGCACAAAAGGTGTTGGAAATGATGTTTGCATTGAAATTAAACGTTTTTGTAAGCATTTATACTTCATTTAAGTTTAATTTGGGTTAAATAAGCTATTAAAATCCAAGAAAATCACTTATTTGCTTGAAATGAAGTAATTTAGCCTCTTTATTCATGACACAAATGGTCTTATATAACTAATAAATGCAAATTATGATCAATTGAACACTTATTAGAGGGAATTGAATGCATTTAACACCCCAAAAGGTGTTGGAAAAGGCTTTTGTATTGAAATTAAAGGTTTTTGTAAGCATTTATACCTAATTTAAGTTTAATTTTGGTCAAATAAGTCATTAAAATGCAAGAAAATCACTTATTTTCAAGAAATGAAGTAATTTAGCATCTTTATTCGTTACACAAATGGTCTTATGCAGCTAATAAATGCAAATTACGATCAATTGAACACTTATTAGAGCGAATTGAATGCATTTAACACCCCAAAAGGTGTTGGAAATGGTTTTTGCATTGAAATTAAACGTTTTTGTAAGCATTTATACTTTATTTATGTTTAATTTGGGTTAAATAAGCCATTAAAATCCAAGAAAATCACTCATTTGCATGAAATGAAGTAATTTAGCCTCTTTATTCATGACACAAATGGTCTTATGCAACAAATAAGTGCAAATTTTGATCAATTGCACACTAATTAGAGGGAATTGAATTCATTTAACACCCGAAAAGGTGTTGGAAATGGTTTTTGCATTGAAATTAAAAGTTTTTGTAAGCATTTATACTTAATTTAAGTTTAATTTGGGTTAAATAAGTCATTAAAATGCAAGAAAATCACTTATTTGCAAGAAATGAAGTGATTTAGCCTCTTTATTCGTGACACAATGGTCTTATCAACCAATAAATGCAAATTTGATAAATTGCATACTTATTGGAGGGAATTGAAGCATTTAACACCCCAAAAGGTGTTGGAAATGGTTTTTACATTGAAATTAAAGGTTTTTTGTAAGCATTATGCTTAATTTAAGTTTAATTTGGGTTAAATAAGCCATTTAAAGCAAGAAAATCACTTATTTTCAAGAAATAAAGTAATTTAGCCTCTTTATTTGTGACACAAATGGCTTATGCCTAATAAATGCAAATTACGATCAATTGAACACTTATTAGAGGGAATGAATGCATTTAACACCCCAAAATGTGTTGGCAAATGGTTTTTGCATTGAAATGAAAGGTTTTTTTTTAAGCATTTAAACTTCTCAAGTTTAATTTGGGTTAAATAAGCGATTAAAATGCAAGAAATCACTTATTTGCAGAAATGAAAGTAATTTAGCCTCTTTATTCATGACACAAATGGACTTATGCAACTAATAAATGCAAATTATGATCAATTGAACACTTATTAGAGGGAATTGAATGCATTTAACACCCCAAAAGGTGTTGGAAAAAGTTTTTGTATTGAAATTAAAGGTTTTTGTAAGCATTTATACTTAATTTAAGTTTAATTTGGGTTAAATAAGCTATTAAAATCCAAGAAAATCACTTATTTGCATGAAATGAAGTAATTTAGCCTCTTTATTCATGACACAAATGGTCTTATGCAACTAATAAATGCAAATTATGATCAATTGAACACTTATTAGAGGGAATTGAATGCATTTAACACCCCAAAAGGTGTTGGAAAGGTTTTGCATTGAAATTAAAGGTTTTTGTAAGCATTTATACTTAATTTAAGTTTAATTTGGTAAATAAGTCATTAAAATGCAAGAAAATCACTTATTTTCAAGAAATAAAGTAATTTAGCTCTTTATTCGTACACAATGGTCTTATGCAGCTAATAAATGCAAATTACGATCAATGAACACTTATTAGAGGGAATTGAATGCATTTAACACCCCAAAAGGTGTTGGAAATGGTTTTTGCATTGAAATTAAAGTTTTTGTAAGCATTTATACTTCATTTAAGTTTAATTTGGGTTAAATAAGCCATTAAAATCCAAGAAAATCACTTATTTGCATGAAATGAAGTAATTTAGCCTCTTTATTCATGACACAAATGGTCTTATGCAACTAATAATGCAAATTTTGATCAATTGCACACTAATTAGAGGAATTGAATGCATTTAACACCCCAAAAGGTGTTGGAAATGGTTTTTGCATTGAAATTAAAGTTTTTGTAAGCATTTACTTTTTAAGTTTAATTTGGGTTAAATAAGTCATTAAAATGCAAGAAAATCACTTATTTGCAAGAAATGAAGTGATTTAGCCTCTTTATTCGTGACACAAATGGTCTTATGCAACCAATAAATGCAAATTTTGATCAATTGCACACTTGTTGGAGGGAATTGAAAGCATTTAACACCCCAAAAGGTGTTGGAAATGGTTTTTACATTGAAAGTAAAGGTTTTTGTAAGCATTTATGCTTAATTTAAGTTAAATTTGGGTTAAATAAGCCATTTAAATGCAAGAAAATCACTTATTTTCAAGAAATAAAGTAATTTAGCCTCTTTATTTGTGAGACACAAATGGTCTTATGCAGCTAATAAATGCAAATACGATAAATTGAACACTTATTAAGGGAATTGAATGCATTTAACACCCCAAAATGTCTTGGAAATGGTTTTTGCATTGAAATTAAAGGTTTTTTTTAAGCATTTAACTTCATTAAGTTTAATTTGGGTTAAATAAGCCATTAAAATCCAAGAAAATCACTTATTTGCATGAAATGAAGTAATTTAGCCTCTTTATTCATGACACAAATGGTCTTATGCAACTAATAATGCAAATTTGATCAATTGCACACTAATTAGAGGGAATTGAATGCATTTAACACCCCAAAAGGTGTTGGAAATGGTTTTTGCATTGAAATTAAAAGTTTTTGTAAGCATTTGTACTTAATTTAAGTTTAATTTGGGTTAAATAAGTCATTAAAATGCAAGAAAATCACTTATTTGCAAGAAATGAAGTGATTTAGCCTCTTTATTCGTGACACAAATGCTCTTATGCAACCAATAAATGCAAATTTTGATCAATTGCACACTTGTTAGAGAGAATTGAAAGCATTTAACACCCCAAAAGGTGTTGGAAATGGTTTTTACATTGAAAGTAAAGGTTTTTGTAAGCATTTATGCTTAATTTAAGTTTAATTATGGTCAAATAAGCCATTAAAATGCAAGAAAATCACTTTTTTTCAAGAAATAAAGTAATTTAGCATCTTTATTCGTTACACAAATGGTCTTATGCAGCTAATAAATGCAAATTACGATCAATTGAACACTTATTAGAGGGAATTGAAAGCATTTAACACCCCAAAAGGTGTTGAAAATGGTTTTTGCATTGAAATTAAATGTTTTTGTAAGCATTTACACTTCATTTATGTTTAATTTGGGTTAAATAAGCCATTAAAATCCAAGAAAATCACTTATTTGCATGAAATGAAGTAATTTAGCCTCTTTATTCATGACACAAATGGTCTTATGCAACCAACAAATGCAAATTTTGATCAATTGCACACTTGTTGGAGGGAATTGAAAGCATTTAACACCCCAAAAGGTGTTGGAAATGGTTTTTACATTGAAAGTAAAGGTTTTTGTAAGCATTTATGCTTAATTTAAGTTTAATTTGGGTTAAATAAGCCATTTAAATGCAAGAAAATCACTTATTTTCAAGAAATAAAGTAATTTGGCCTCTTTATTTGTGAGACAAATGGTCTTATGCAGCTAATAAATGCAAAATACGATAAATTGAACACTTATTAAAGGGAATTGAATGCATTTAACACCCCAAAATGTCTTGGAAATGGTTTTTGCATTGAAATTAAAGGTTTTTTTAAGCATTTAAACTTCATTCAAGTTTAATTTGGGTTAAATAAGCCATTAAAATCCAAGAAAATCACTTATTTGCATGAAATGAAGTAATTTAGCCTCTTTATTCATGACACAAAAGGTCTTATGCAACTAATAAGTGCAAATTTTGATCAATTGCATACTAATTAGAGGGAATTGAATTCATTTAACTCCCCAAAAGGTGTTGGAAATGGTTTTTGCATTGAAATTAAAAGTTTTTTGTAAGCATTTATACTTAATTTAAGTTTAATTTGGGTTAAATAGGTCATTAAAATGCAAGAAAATCACTTATTTGCAAGAAATGAAGTGATTTAGCCTCTTTATTCGTGACACAAATGGTCTTATGCAACCAATAAATGGAAATTTTGATCAATTGCACACCTCTTGGAGGGAATTGAAAGCATTTAACACCCCAAAAGGTGTTGGAAATGGTTTTTACATTGAAATTAAAGGTTTTTTTAAGCATTTATGCTTAATTTAAGTTTAATTTGGGTTAAATAAGCCATTTAAATGCAAGAAAATCACTTATTTTCAGAAATAAAGTAATTTAGCCTCTTTATTTGTGACACAATGGTCTTATGCAGCAATAAATGCAAATTACGATCAATTGAACACTTATTAGAGGGAATTGAATGCATTTAACACCCCAAAATGTATTGGAAATGTTTTTGCATTGAAATGAAAGGTTTTTTAAAGCATTTAAACTTCATTCAAGTTTAATTTGGGTTAAATAAGCGATTAAAAGGCAAGAAAATCACTTATTTGCAAGAAATGAAGTAATTTAGCCTCTTTATTCATGACACAAATGGACTTATACAACTAATAAATGCAAATTATGATCAATTGAACACTTATTAGAGGGAATTGAATGCATTTAACACCCCAAAAGGTGTTGGAAAATGTTTTTGTATTGAAATTAAAGGTTTTTGTAAGCATTTATACTTAATTTAATTTTAATTTTGGTCAAAAAAGCCATTAAAATGCAAGAAAATCACTTATTTTCAAGAAATAAAGTAATTTAGCATCTTTATTCGTTACACAAGTGGTCTTATGCAGCTTATAAATGCAAATTACGATCAATGGAACACTTATTAGAGGGAATTGAATGCATTTAACACCCCAAAAGGTGTTGGAAATAGTTTTTGCATTCAAATTAAACGTTTTTGTAAGCATTTATACTTCATTTAAGTTTAATTTGGGTTAAATAAGCCATTAAAATCCAAGAAAATCACTTATTTGCATGAAATGAAGTAATTTAGCCTCTTTATTCATGACACAAATGGTCTTATGCAACTAATAATTGCAAATTTTGATCAATTGCACACTAATTAGAGGAAATTGAATGCATTTAACACCCCAAAACGTGTTGGAAATGGTTTTTGCATTGAAATTAAAAGTTTTTGTAAGCATTTATACTTAATTTAAGTTTAATTTGGGTTAAATAAGTCATTAAAATGCAAGAAAATCACTTATTTGCAAGAAATGAAGTGATTTAGCCTCTTTATTCGTGACACAAATGGTCTTATGCAACCAATAAATGCAAATTTTGATCAATTGCACACTTGTTGGAGGGAATTGAAAGCATTTAACACCCCAAAAGGTGTTGGAAATGGTTTTTACATTGAAAGTAAAGGTTTTTGTAAGCATTTATGCTTAATTTAAGTTTAATTTGGGTTAATAAGCCATTTAAATGCAAGAAAATCACTTATTTTCAAGAAATAAGTAATTTAGCCTCTTTATTTGTGAGACAAATGGTCTTATGCAGCTAATAAATGCAAATACGATAATTGAACACTTATTAAGGGAATTGAATGCATTTAACACCCCAAAATGTTTGGAAATGGTTTTTGCATTGAAATTAAAGTTTTTTGTAAGCATTTAATTCATTTGTTTAATTTGGGTTAAATAAGCCATTAAAATCCAAGAAAATCACTTATTTGCATGAAATGAAGTAATTTAGCCTCTTTATTCATGACACAAATGGTCTTATGCAACCAATAAATGCAAATTTTGATCAATTGCACACTTGTTGGAGGGAATTGAAAGCATTTAACACCCCAAAAGGTGTTGGAAATGGTTTTTTGAAAGTAAAGGTTTTTGTAAGCATTTACTTAATTTAAGTTTAATTTGGGTTAAATAAGCCATTTAAATGCAAGAAAATCACTTATTTTCAAGAAATAAGTAATTTAGCCTCTTTATTTGTGACACAAATGGTCTTATGCAGCTAATAAATGCAAATACGATCAATTGAACACTTATTAAGGGAATTGAATGCATTTAACACCCCAAAATGTCTTGGAAATGGTTTTTGCATTGAAATTAAAGGTTTTTTTAAGCATTTAAACTTCATTCAAGTTTAATTTGGGTTAAATAAGCCATTAAAATCCAAGAAAATCACTTATTTGCATGAAATGAAGTAATTTAGCCTCTTTATTCATGACACAAATGGTCTTATGCAACTAATAAGCAAATTTTGATCAATTGCAATACTATTAGAGGGAATTGAATTCATTTAACTCCCCAAAAGGTGTTGGAAATGGTTTTTGCATTGAAATTAAAAGTTTTTGTAAGCATTTATACTTAATTTAAGTTTAATTTGGGTTAAATAAGTCATTAAAATGCAAGAAAATCACTTATTTGCAAGAAATGAAGTGATTTAGCCTCTTTATTCGTGACACAAATGGTCTTATGCAACCAATAAATGCAAATTTTGATCAATTGCACACTTATTGGAGGGAATTGAAAGCATTTAACACCCCAAAAGGTGTTGGAAATGGTTTTTACATTGAAATTAAAGGTTTTTGTAAGCATTTATGCTTAATTTAAGTTTAATTTGGGTTAAATAAGCCATTTAAATGCAAGAAAATCACTTATTTTCAAGAAATAAAGTAATTTAGCCTCTTTATTTGTGACACAAATGGTCTTATGCAGCTAATAAATGCAAATTACGATCAATTGAACACTTATTAGAGGGAATTGAATGCATTTAACACCCCAAAATGTTGGAAATGGTTTTTGCATTGAAATTAAAGGTTTTTTAAGCATTTAAACTTCATTCAAGTTTAATTTGGGTTAAATAAGCCATTAAAAGCAAGAAAATCACTTATTTGCAAGAAATGAAGTAATTTAGCCTCTTTATTCATGACACAAATGGACTTATACAACTAATAAATGCAAATTATGATCAATTGAACACTTATTAGAGGGAATTGAATGCATTTAACACCCCAAAAGGTGTTGGAAAATGTTTTTGTATTGAAATTAAAGGTTTTTGTAAGCATTTATACTTAATTTAATTTTAATTTGGTCAAAAAGCCATTAAAATGCAAGAAAATCACTTATTTTCAAGAAATAAAGTAATTTAGCATCTTTATTCGTTACACAAATGGTCTTATGCAGCTTAAAATGCAAATTACGATCAATTGAACACTTTAAGGGAATTGAATGCATTTAACACCCCAAAAGGTGTTGGAAATGTTTTTTGCATTGAAATTAAACGTTTTTTAAGCATTTATACTTCATTTAAGTTTAATTTGGGTTAAATAAGCCATTAAAATCCAAGAAAATCACTTATTTGCATGAAATGAAGTAATTTAGCCTCTTTATTCATGACACAAATGGTCTTATGCAACTAATAATTGCAAATTTTGATCAATTGCACACTAATTAGAGGAAATTGAATGCATTTAACACCCCAAAACGTGTTGGAAATGGTTTTTGCATTGAAATTAAAAGTTTTTGTAAGCATTTATACTTAATTTAAGTTTAATTTGGGTTAAATAAGTCATTAAAATGCAAGAAAATCACTTATTTGCAAGAAATGAAGTGATTTAGCCTCTTTATTACGTGACACAAATGGTCTTATGCAACCAATAAATGCAAATTTTGATCAATTGCACACTTGTTGGAGGGAATTGAAAGCATTTAACACCCCAAAAGGTGTTGGAAATGGTTTTTACATTGAAAGTAAAGGTTTTTGTAAGCATTTATGCTTAATTTAAGTTTAATTTGGGTTAAATAAGCCATTTAAATGCAAGAAAATCACTTATTTTCAAGAAATAAAGTAATTTAGCCTCTTTATTTGTGACACAAATGGTCTTATGCAGCTAATAAATGCAAATACGATCAATTGAACACTTAGAGGGAATTGAATGCATTTAACACCCCAAAATGTTTGGAAATGGTTTTTGCATTGAAATTAAAGTTTTTGTAAGCATTTAACTTCATTTATGTTTAATTTGGGTTAAATAAGCCATTAAAATCCAAGAAAATCACTTATTTGCATGAAATGAAGTAATTTAGCCTCTTTATTCATGACACAAATGGTCTTATGCAACCAACAAATGCAAATTTTGATCAATTGCACACTTTTGAGGGAATTGAAAGCATTTAACACCCCAAAAGGTGTTGGAAATGGTTTTTATTGAAAGTAAAGGTTTTTGTAAGCATTTATGCTTAATTTAAGTTTAATTTGGGTTAAATAGCCATTTAAATGCAAGAAAATCACTTATTTTCAAGAAATAAGTAATTTAGCCTCTTTATTTGTGAGACAAATGGTCTTATGCAGCTAATAAATGCAAAATACGATAAATTGAACACTTATTAAGGGAATTGAATGCATTTAACACCCCAAAATGTTGGAAATGGTTTTTGCATTGAAATTAAAGGTTTTTTTAAGCATTTAACTTCATTTAAGTTTAATTTGGGTTAAATAAGCCATTAAAATCCAAGAAAATCACTTATTTGCATGAAATGAAGTAATTTAGCCTCTTTATTCATGACACAAAGGTCTTATGCAACTAATAAGTGCAAATTTTGATCAATTGCATACAATTAGAGGGAATTGAATGCATTTAACACCCCAAAAGGTGTTGGAAATGGTTTTTGCATTGAAATTAAAAGTTTTTGTAAGCATTTATACTTAATTTAAGTTTAATTTGGGTTAAATAAGTCATTAAAATGCAAGAAAATCACTTATTTGCAAGAAATGAAGTATTTAGCCTCTTTATTCGTGACACAAATGGTCTTATGCAACCAATAAATGCAAATTTGATCAATTGCACACTTGTTGGAGGGAATTGAAAGCATTTAACACCCCAAAAGGTGTTGGAAATGGTTTTTACATTGAAAGTAAAGGTTTTTGTAAGCATTTATGCTTAATTTAAGTTAAATTTGGGTTAAATAAGCCATTTAAATGCAAGAAAATCACTTATTTTCAAGAAATAAAGTAATTTAGCCTCTTTATTTGTGAGACAAATGGTCTTATGCAGCTAATAAATGCAAATACGATAAATTGAACACTTATTAGGGAATTGAATGCATTTAACACCCCAAAATGTCTTGGAAATGGTTTTTGCATTGAAATTAAAGGTTTTTTTAAGCATTTAAACTTCATTGAAGTTTAATTTGGGTTAAATAAGCCATTAAAATCCAAGAAAAACTTATTTGCATGAAATGAAGTAATTTAGCCTCTTTATTCATGACACAAATGGTCTTATGCAACTAATAATTGCAAATTTTGATCAATTGCACACTAATTAGAGGGAATTGAATGCATTTAACACCCCAAAAGGTGTTGGAAATGGTTTTTGCATTGAAATTAAAAGTTTTTGTAAGCATTTGTACTTAATTTAAGTTTAATTTGGGTTAAATAAGTCATTAAAATGCAAGAAAATCACTTATTTGCAAGAAATGAAGTGATTTAGCCTCTTTATTCGTGACACAAATGCTCTTATGCAACCAATAAATGCAAATTTTGATCAATTGCACACTTGTTAGAGAGAATTGAAAGCATTTAACACCCCAAAAGGTGTTGGAAATGGTTTTTACATTGAAAGTAAAGGTTTTTGTAAGCATTTATGCTTAATTTAAGTTTAATTTTGGTCAAATAAGCCATTAAAATGCAAGAAAATCACTTTTTTCAAGAAATAAAGTAATTTAGCATCTTTATTCGTTACACAAATGGTCTTATGCAGCTAATAAATGCAAATTACGATCAATTGAACACTTATTAGAGGGAATTGAAAGCATTTAACACCCCAAAAGGTGTTGAAAATGGTTTTTGCATTGAAATTAAATGTTTTTGTAAGCATTTACACTTCATTTATGTTTAATTTGGGTTAAATAAGCCATTAAAATCAAGAAAATCACTTATTTGCATGAAATGAAGTAATTTAGCCTCTTTATTCATGACACAAATGGTCTTATGCAACCAATAAATGCAAATTACGATCAATTGAACACTTATTAGAGGGAATTGAAAGCATTTAACACCCCAAAAGGTGTTGGAAATGGTTTTTGCATTGAAATTAAATGTTTTTGTAAGCATTTACACTTCATTTAAGTTTAATTTGGGTTAAATAAGCCATTAAAATCCAAGAAAATCACTTATTTGCATGAAATGAAGTAATTTAGCCTCTTTATTCATGACAAATGGTCTTATGCAACTAATAATGCAAATTTGATCAATTGCACACTAATTAGAGGGAATTGAATGCATTTAACACCCCAAAAGGTGTTGGAAATGGTTTTTGCATTGAAATTAAAGTTTTTGTAAGCATTTATACTTAATTTAAGTTTAATTTGGGTTAAATAAGTCATTAAAATGCAAGAAAATCACTTATTTGCAAGAAATGAAGTGATTTAGCCTCTTTATTCGTGACACAAATGGTCTTATGCAACCAATAAATGCAAATTTTGATCAATTGCACACTTTTGGAGGGAATTGAAAGCATTTAACACCCCAAAAGGTGTTGGAAATGGTTTTTACATTGAAATAAAGGTTTTTGTAAGCATTTATGCTTAATTTAAGTTAATTTGGGTTAAATAAGCCATTTAAATGCAAGAAAATCACTTATTTTCAAGAAATAAAGTAATTTAGCCTCTTTATTGTGAGACAAATGGTCTTATGCAGCTAATAAATGCAAATTACGATCAATTGAACACTTATTAAAGGGAATTGAATGCATTTAACACCCCAAAATGTTGGAAATGGTTTTTGCATTGAAATTAAAGGTTTTTTAAGCATTTAAACTTCATTGATGTTTTTTGGGTTAAATAAGCCATTAAAATCCAAGAAAATCACTTATTTGCATGAAATGAAGTAATTTAGCCTCTTTATTCATGACACAAATGGTCTTATGCAACTAATAATTGCAAATTTTGATCAATTGCACACTAATTAGAGGGAATTGAATGCATTTAACACCCAAAAGGTGTTGGAAATGGTTTTGCATTGAAATTAAAAGTTTTTGTAAGCATTTGTACTTAATTTAAGTTTAATTTGGGTTAAATAAGTCATTAAAATGCAAGAAAATCACTTATTTGCAAGAAATGAAGTGATTTAGCCTCTTTATTCGTGACACAAATGCTCTTATGCAACCAATAAATGCAAATTTTGATCAATTGCACACTTGTTAGAGAGAATTGAAAGCATTTAACACCCCAAAAGGTGTTGGAAATGGTTTTTACATTGAAAGTAAAGGTTTTTGTAAGCATTTTGCTTAATTTAAGTTAATTTGGGTCAAATAAGCCATTAAAATGCAAGAAAATCACTTTTTTTCAAGAAATAAAGTAATTTAGCATCTTTATTCGTTACACAAATGGTCTTATGCAGCTAATAAATGCAAATTACGATCAATTGAACACTTATTAGAGGGAATTGAAAGCATTTAACACCCCAAAAGGTGTTGAAAATGGTTTTTGCATTGAAATTAAATGTTTTTGTAAGCATTTACACTTCATTTATGTTTAATTTGGGTTAAATAAGCCATTAAAATCCAAGAAAATCACTTATTTGCATGAAATGAAGTAATTTAGCCTCTTTATTCATGACACAAATGGTCTTATGCAACCAACAAATGCAAATTTTGATCAATTGCACACTTGTTGGAGGGAATTGAAAGCATTTAACACCCCAAAAGGTGTTGGAAATGGTTTTTACATTGAAAGTAAAGGTTTTTGTAAGCATTTATGCTTAATTTAAGTTTAATTTGGGTTAAATAAGCCATTTAAATGCAAGAAAATCACTTATTTTCAAGAAATAAAGTAATTTGGCCTCTTTATTTGTGAGACAAATGGTCTTATGCAGCTAATAAATGCAAAATACGATAAATTGAACACTTATTAAAGGGAATTGAATGCATTTAACACCCAAAAATGTCTTGGAAATGGTTTTTGCATTGAAATTAAAGGTTTTTTAAGCATTTTAAACTTCATTCAAGTTTAATTTGGGTTAAATAAGCCATTAAAATCAAGAAAATCACTTATTTGCATGAAATGAAGTAATTTAGCCTCTTTATTCATGACACAAATGGTCTTATGCAACTAAAAGTGCAAATTTGATCAATTGCATACTAATTAGAGGGAATTGAATTCATTTAACTCCCCAAAAGGTGTTGGAAATGGTTTTTGCATTGAAATTAAAAGTTTTTTGTAAGCATTTATACTTAATTTAAGTTTAATTTGGGTTAAATAGGTCATTAAAATGCAAGAAAATCACTTATTTGCAAGAAATGAAGTGATTTAGCCTCTTTATTCGTGACACAAATGGTCTTATGCAACCAATAAATGGAAATTTTGATCAATTGCACACCTCTTGGAGGGAATTGAAAGCATTTAACACCCCAAAAGGTGTTGGAAATGGTTTTTACATTGAAATTAAAGGTTTTTTTAAGCATTTATGCTTAATTTAAGTTTAATTTGGGTTAAATAAGCCATTTAAATGCAAGAAAATCACTTATTTTCAAGAAATAAAGTGATTTAGCCTCTTTATTTGTGACACAAATGGTCTTATGCAGCTAATAAATGCAAATTACGATCAATTGAACACTTATTAGAGGGAATTGAATGCATTTAACACCCCAAAATGTATTGGAAATGGTTTTTGCATTGAAATGAAAGGTTTTTTAAAGCATTTAAACTTCATTCAAGTTTAATTTGGGTTAAATAAGCGATTAAAGCAAGAAAATCACTTATTTGCAAGAAATGAAGTAATTTAGCCTCTTTATTCATGACACAAATGGACTTATACAACTAATAAATGCAAATTATGATCAATTGAACACTTATTAGAGGGAATTGAATGCATTTAACACCCCAAAAGGTGTTGGAAAATGTTTTTGTATTGAAATTAAAGGTTTTTGTAAGCATTTATACTTAATTTAATTTTAATAATTTGGTCAAAAAGCCATTAAAATGCAAGAAAATCACTTATTTAAGAAATAAAGTAATTTAGCATCTTTATATCGTTACACAAGTGGTCTTATGCAGCTTATAAATGCAATTACGATCAATGGAACACTTATTAGAGGGAATTGAATGCATTTAACACCCCAAAAGGTGTTGGAAATGGTTTTTGCATTAAATTAAAGTTTTTGTAAGCATTTATACTTCATTTAAGTTTAATTTGGGTTAAATAAGCCATTAAAATCCAAGAAAATCACTTATTTGCATGAAATGAAGTAATTTAGCCTCTTTATTCATGACACAAATGGTCTTATGCAACTAATAATGCAAATTTTGATCAATTGCACACTAATTAGAGGGAATTGAATGCATTTAACACCCCAAAAGGTTTGGAAATGGTTTTTGCATTGAAATTAAAGTTTTTGTAAGCATTTATACTTAATTTAAGTTTAATTTGGGTTAAATAAGTCATTAAAATGCAAGAAAATCACTTATTTGCAAAAATGAAGTATTTAGCCTCTTTATTCGTGACACAAATGGTCTTATGCAACCAATAAATGCAAATTTTGATCAATTGCACACTTGTTGGAGGGAATTGAAAGCATTTAACACCCCAAAAGGTGTTGGAAATGGTTTTTACATTGAAAGTAAAGGTTTTGTAAGCATTTATGCTTAATTTAAGTTAATTTGGGTTAAATAAGCCATTTAAAATGCAAGAAAATCACTTATTTTCAAGAAATAAAGTAATTTAGCCTCTTTATTTGTGAGACAAATGGTCTTATGCAGCTAATAAATGCAAATACGATAAATTGAACACTTATTAAAGGGAATTGAATGCATTTAACCCCAAAATGTTGGAAATGGTTTTTGCATTGAAATTAAAGGTTTTTTTAAGCATTTAAACTTCATTATGTTTAATTTGGGTTAAATAAGCCATTAAAATCCAAGAAAATCACTTATTTGCATGAAATGAAGTAATTTAGCCTCTTTATTCATGACACAAATGGTCTTATGCAACTAATAATTGCAAATTTTGATCAATTGCACACTAATTAGAGGGAATTGAATGCATTTAACACCCCAAAAGGTGTTGGAAATGGTTTTTGCATTGAAATTAAAAGTTTTTGTAAGCATTTGTACTTAATTTAAGTTTAATTTGGGTTAAATAAGTCATTAAAATGCAAGAAAATCACTTATTTGCAAGAAATGAAGTGATTTAGCCTCTTTATTCGTGACACAAATGCTCTTATGCAACCAATAAATGCAAATTTTGATCAATTGCACACTTGTTAGAGAGAATTGAAAGCATTTAACACCCCAAAAGGTGTTGGAAATGGTTTTTACATTGAAAGTAAAGGTTTTTGTAAGCATTTATGCTTAATTTAAGTTTAATTTTGGTCAAATAAGCCATTAAAATGCAAGAAAATCACTTATTTTCAAGAAATAAAGTAATTTAGCATCTTTATTCGTTACACAAATGGTCTTATGCAGCTAATAATGCAAATTACGATCAATTGAACACTTATTAGAGGGAATTGAAAGCATTAACACACACCCCAAAAGGTGTTGAAATGGTTTTTGCATTGAAATTAAATGTTTTTGTAAGCATTTACACTTCATTTAGTTTAATTTGGGTTAAATAAGCCATTAAAATCCAAGAAAATCACTTATTTGCATGAAATGAAGTAATTTAGCCTCTTTATTCATGACACAAATGGTCTTATGCAACCAACAAATGCAAATTTTGATCAATTGCACACTTGTTGGAGGGAATTGAAAGCATTTAACACCCCAAAAGGTGTTGGAAATGGTTTTTACATTGAAAGTAAAGGTTTTTGTAAGCATTTATGCTTAATTTAAGTTTAATTTGGGTTAAATAAGCCATTTAAATGCAAGAAAATCACTTATTTTCAAGAAATAAAGTAATTTGGCCTCTTTATTTGTGAGACAAATGGTCTTATGCAGCTAATAAATGCAAAATACGATAAATTGAACACTTATTAAAGGGAATTGAATGCATTTAACACCCCAAAATGTCTTGGAAATGGTTTTTGCATTGAAATTAAAGGTTTTTTTAAGCATTTAAACTTCATTCAAGTTTAATTTGGGTTAAATAAGCCATTAAAATCCAAGAAAATCACTTATTTGCATGAAATGAAGTAATTTAGCCTCTTTATTCATGACACAAAAGGTCTTATGCAACTAATAAGTGCAAATTTTGATCAATTGCATACTAATTAGAGGGAATTGAATTCATTTAACTCCCCAAAAGGTGTTGGAAATGGTTTTTGCATTGAAATTAAAAGTTTTTTGTAAGCATTTATACTTAATTTAAGTTTAATTTGGGTTAAATAGGTCATTAAAATGCAAGAAAATCACTTATTTGCAAGAAATGAAGTGTTTAGCCTCTTTATTCGTGACACAAATGGTCTTATGCAACCAATAAATGCAAATTTTGATCAATTGCACACTTTGGAGGGAATTGAAAGCATTTAACACCCCAAAAGGTGTTGGAAATGGTTTTTACATTGAAATTAAAGGTTTTTTAAGCATTTATGCTTAATTTAAGTTTAATTTGGGTTAAATAAGCCATTAAATGCAAGAAAATCACTTATTTTCAAGAAATAAAGTAATTTAGCCTCTTTATTTTGTGACACAAATGGTCTTATGCAGCTAATAAATGCAAATTACGATCAATTGAACACTTATTAGAGGGAATTGAATGCATTTAACACCCCAAAATGTTTGGAAATGGTTTTTTGCATTGAAATGAAAGGTTTTTTAAGCATTTAAACTTCATTCAAGTTTAATTTGGGTTAAATAAGCGATTAAAAGGCAAGAAAATCACTTATTTGCAAGAAATGAAGTAATTTAGCCTCTTTATTCATGACACAAATGGTCTTATGCAACTAATAAATGCAAATTATGATCAATTGAACACTTATTAGAGGGAATTGAATGCATTTAACACCCCAAAAGGTGTTGGAAATGGTTTTTGTATTGAAATTAAAGGTTTTTGTAAGCATTTATACTTAATTTAAGTTTAATTTGGTCAAAAAGCCATTAAAATGCAAGAAAATCACTTATTTTCAAGAAATAAGTAATTTAGCATCTTTATTCGTTACACAAATGGTCTTATGCAGCAATATAATGCAAATTACGATCAATTGAACACTTATTAGAGGGAATTGAATGCATTTAACACCCCAAAAGGTGTTGGAAATGTTTTTGCATTGAAATTAAAGTTTTTGTAAGCATTTATACTTCATTTAAGTTTAATTTGGGTTAAATAAGCCATTAAAATCAAGAAAATCACTTATTTGCATGAAATGAAGTAATTTAGCCTCTTTATTCATGACACAAATGGTCTTATGCAACTAATAATGCAAATTTGATCAATTGCACACTAATTAGAGGGAATTGAATGCATTTAACACCCCAAAAGGTGTTGGAAATGGTTTTTGCATTGAAATTAAAAGTTTTTTAAGCATTTATACTTAATTTAAGTTTAATTTGGGTTAAATAAGCATTAAAATGCAAGAAAATCACTTATTTGCAAGAAATGAAGTGATTTAGCCTCTTTATTCGTGACACAAATGGTCTTATGCAACCAATAAATGCAAATTTTGATCAATTGCACACTTTTGGAGGGAATTGAAAGCATTTAACACCCCAAAAGGTGTTGGAAATGGTTTTTCATTGAAATAAAGGTTTTTGTAAGCATTTATGCTTAATTTAAGTTAATTTGGGTTAAATAAGCCATTAAATGCAAGAAAATCACTTATTTTCAAGAAATAAGTAATTTAGCCTCTTTATTTGTGAACAAATGGTCTTATGCAGCTAATAAATGCAAATACGATCAATTGAACACTTATTAGAGGGAATTGAATGCATTTAACACCCCAAAAGGTGTTGGAAATGGTTTTTGCATTGAAATTAAAGGTTTTTTAAGCATTTAAACTTCATTATGTTTAATTTGGGTTAAATAAGCCATTAAAATCAAGAAAATCACTTATTTGCATGAAATGAAGTAATTTAGCCTCTTTATTCATGACACAAATGGTCTTATGCAACTAATAAATGCAAATTTGATCAATTGCACACTTTGAGGGAATTGAATGCATTTAACACCCCAAAAGGTGTTGGAAATGGTTTTTGCATTGAAATTAAAAGTTTTTGTAAGCATTTATACTTAATTTAAGTTTAATTTGGGTTAAATAAGTCATTAAAATGCAAGAAAATCACTTATTTGCAAGAAATGAAGTATTTAGCCTCTTTATTCGTGACACAAATGGTCTTATGCAACCAATAAATGCAAATTTTGATCAATTGCACACTTATTAAAGGGAATTGAAAGCATTTAACACCCCAAAAGGTGTTGGAAATGGTTTTTACATTGAAATTAAAGGTTTTTGTAAGCATTTATATTTAATTTAAGTTTAATTTTGGTTAAATAAGCCATTAAAATGCAAGAAAATCGCTTATTTTCAAGAAATGAAGTAATTTAGCATCTTTATTCGTTACACAAATGGTCTTATGCAGCTAATAAATGCAAATTACGATCAATTGAACACTTATTAGAGGGAATTGAATGCATTTAACACCCCAAAAGGTGTTGGAAATGGTTTTTGCATTGAAATTAAACGTTTTTGTAAGCATTTATACTTCATTTAAGTTTAATTTGGGTTAAATAAGCCATTAAAATCAAGAAAATCACTTATTTGCATGAAATGAAGTAATTTAGCCTCTTTATTCATGACACAAATGGTCTTATGCAACTAATAATGCAAATTTTGATCAATTGCACACTATTAGAGGGAATTGAATGCATTTAACACCCCAAAAGGTGTTGGAAATGGTTTTTATTGAAATTAAAGTTTTTGTAAGCATTTATACTTAATTTAAGTTTAATTTGGGTTAAATAAGCATTAAAATGCAAGAAAATCACTTATTTGTAAGAAATAAGTAATTTAGCCTCTTTATTCGTGACACAAATGGTCTTATGCAACTAATAAATGCAAATTTGATCAATTGCACACTTATTGAGGGAATTGAATGCATTTAACACCCCAAAAGGTGTTGGAAATGGTTTTTACATTGAAATTAAAGGTTTTTGTAAGCATTTAACTTAATTTAAGTTTAATTTGGGTTAAATAAGCCATTAAAATGCAAGAAAATCACTTATTTGCAAGAAATGAAGTAATTTAGCCTCTTTATTCGTGACACAAATGGTCTTATGCAACTAATAATGCAAATTTGATCAATTGCAACCTTATGAGGGAATTGAATGCATTTAACACCCCAAAAGGTGTTGGAAATGGTTTTTGCATTGAAATTAAAGGTTTTTGTAAGCATTTATACTTAATTTAAGTTTAATTTGGGTTAAATAAGCCATTAAAATGCAAGAAAATCACTTATTTGCAAGAAATGAAGTAATTTAGCCTCTTTATTTGTGACACAAATGGTCTTATGCAACTAATAAATGCAAATTACGATCAATTGAACACTTATTAGAGGGAATTGAATGCATTTAACACCCCAAAAGGTGTTGGAAATGGTTTTTGCATTGAAATTAAAGGTTTTTGTAAGCATTTATACTTCATTTAAGTTTAATTTGGGTTAAATAAGCCATTAAAATGCAAGAAAATCACTTATTTGCAAGAAATGAAGTAATTTAGCCTCTTTATTCATGACACAAATGGTCTTATGCAACTAATAATGCAAATTTGATCAATTGCACACTATTAGAGGGAATTGAATGCATTTAACACCCCAAAAGGTGTTGGAAATGGTTTTTGCATTGAAATTAAAGGTTTTTGTAAGCATTTATACTTAATTTAAGTTTAATTTGGGTTAAATAAGCCATTAAAATGCAAGAAAATCACTTATTTGCAAGAAATGAAGTAATTTAGCCTCTTTATTCGTGACACAAATGATCTTATGCAACTAATAAATGCAAATTTTGATCAATTGCACACTTATTAGAGGGAATTGAATGCATTTAACACCCCAAAAGGTGTTGGAAATGGTTTTTACATTGAAATTAAAGGTTTTTGTAAGCATTTATACTTAATTTAAGTTTAATTTGGTTAAATAAGCCATTAAAATGCAAGAAAATCACTTATTTTCAAGAAATGAAGTAATTTAGCCTCTTTATTCACGACACAAATGGTCTTATGCAGCTAATAAATGCAAATTACGATCAATTGAACACTTATTAGAGGGAATTGAATGCATTTAACACCCCAAAAGGTGTTGGAAATGGTTTTTGCATTGAAATTAAAGGTTTTTGTAAGCATTTATACTTCATTTAAGTTTAATTTGGGTTAAATAAGCCATTAAAATGCAAGAAAATCACTTATTTTAAAAATGAAGTAATTTAGCCTCTTTATTCATGACACAAATGGTCTTATGCAACTAATAAATGCAAATTACGATCAATTGAACACTTATTAGAGGGAATTGAATGCATTTAACACCCCAAAAGGTGTTGGAAATGGTTTTTGCATTGAAATTAAAGGTTTTTGTAAGCATTTATACTTCATTTAAGTTTAATTTGGGTTAAATAAGCCATTAAAATGCAAGAAAATCACTTATTTGCAAGAAATGAAGTAATTTAGCCTCTTTATTCATGACACAAATGGTCTTATGCAACTAATAAATGCAAATTTTGATCAATTGCACACTTATTAGAGGGAATTGAATGCATTTAACACCCCAAAAGGTGTTGGAAATGGTTTTTGCATTGAAATTAAAGGTTTTTGTAAGCATTTATACTTAATTTAAGTTTAATTTGGGTTAAATAAGCCATTAAAATGCAAGAAAATCACTTATTTGCAAGAAATGAAGTAATTTAGCCTCTTTATTTCGTGACACAAATGGTCTTATGCAGCTAATAAATGCAAATTACGATCAATTGAACACTATTAGAGGGAATTGAATGCATTTAACACCCCAAAAGGTGTTGGAAATGGTTTTTGCATTGAAATTAAACGTTTTTGTAAGCATTTATACTTCATTTAAGTTTAATTTGGGTTAAATAAGCCATTAAAATCAAGAAAATCACTTATTTGCATGAAATGAAGTAATTTAGCCTCTTTATTCATGACACAAATGGTCTTATGCAACTAATAATGCAAATTTGATCAATTGCAACACTATTAGAGGGAATTGAATGCATTTAACACCCCAAAAGGTGTTGGAAATGGTTTTTGCATTGAAATTAAAGTTTTTGTAAGCATTTATACTTAATTTAAGTTTAATTTGGGTTAAATAAGCCATTAAAATGCAAGAAAATCACTTATTTGTAAGAAATGAAGTAATTTAGCCTCTTTATTCGTGACACAAATGGTCTTATGCAACTAATAAATGCAAATTTGATCAATTGCACATTAGAGGGAATTGAATGCATTTAACACCCCAAAAGGTGTTGGAAATGGTTTTTGCATTGAAATTAAAGGTTTTTGTAAGCATTTATGCTTAATTTAAGTTTAATTTGGGTTAAATAAGCATTAAAATGCAAGAAAATCACTTATTTGCAAGAAATGAAGTAATTTAGCCTCTTTATTCGTGACACAAATGATCTTATGCAACTAATAAATGCAAATTTTGATCAATTGACACTTAGAGGGAATTGAATGCATTTAACACCCCAAAAGGTGTTGGAAATGGTTTTTGCATTGAAATTAAAGGTTTTTTAAGCATTTACTTAATTTAAGTTTAATTTGGGTTAAATAAGCCATTAAAATGCAAGAAAATCACTTATTTTCAAGAAATGAAGTAATTTAGCCTCTTTATTCGTGACACAAATGGTCTTATGCAACTAATAAATGCAAATTACGATCAATTGAACACTTATTAGAGGGAATTGAATGCATTTAACACCCCAAAAGGTGTTGGAAATGGTTTTTGCATTGAAATTAAAGGTTTTTTAAGCATTTAACTTCATTTAAGTTTAATTTGGGTTAAATAAGCCATTAAAATGCAAGAAAATCACTTATTTGCAAGAAATGAAGTAATTTAGCCTCTTTATTTGACACAAATGGTCTTATGCAACTAAAATGCAAATTTGATCAATTGAACACTTATTAGAGGGAATTGAATGCATTTAACACCCCAAAAGGTGTTGGAAATGGTTTTTGCATTGAAATTAAAGGTTTTTGTAAGCATTTATACTTATTTAAGTTTAATTTGGGTTAAATAAGCCATTAAAATGCAAGAAAATCACTTATTTGCAAGAAATGAAGTAATTTAGCCTCTTTATTCGTGACACAAATGGTCTTATGCAACTAATAAATGCAAATTATCAATTGCACTTATTAGAGGGAATTGAATGCATTTAACACCCCAAAAGGTGTTGGAAATGGTTTTTCATTGAAATTAAAGGTTTTTGTAAGCATTTATACTTAATTTAAGTTTAATTTGGTTAATAAGCCATTAAAATGCAAGAAAATCACTTATTTTCAAAAATGAAGTAATTTAGCCTCTTTATTCGTTACACAAATGGTCTTATGCAGCTAATAAATGCAAATTACGATCAATTGAACACTTATTAGAGGGAATTGAATGCATTTAACACCCCAAAAGGTGTTGGAAATGGTTTTTGCATGAAATTAAAGTTTTTGTAAGCATTTATACTTCATTTAAGTTTAATTTGGGTTAAATAAGCCATTAAAATGCAAGAAAATCACTTATTTGCATGAAATGAAGTAATTTAGCCTCTTTATTCATGACACAAATGGTCTTATGCAACTAATAAATGCAAATTTGATCAATTGCAACACTTATTAGAGGGAATTGAATGCATTTAACACCCCAAAAGGTGTTGGAAATGGTTTTTGCATTGAAATTAAAGGTTTTTGTAAGCATTTATACTTAATTTAAGTTTAATTTGGGTTAAATAAGCCATTAAAATGCAAGAAAATCACTTATTTGTAAGAAATGAAGTAATTTAGCCTCTTTATTCAGACAAATGGTCTTATGCAACTAATAAATGCAAATTTGATCAATTGCACACTTATTAGAGGGAATTGAATGCATTTAACACCCCAAAAGGTGTTGGAAATGGTTTTTGCATTGAAATTAAAGTTTTTGTAAGCATTTAACTTAATTTAAGTTTAATTTGGGTTAAATAAGCCATTAAAATGCAAGAAAATCACTTATTTTCAAAATGAAGTAATTTAGCCTCTTTATTCGTACACAAATGGTCTTATGCAACTAATAAATGCAAATTTGATCAATTGCACACTTATTAGAGGGAATTGAATGCATTTAACACCCCAAAAGGTGTTGGAAATGGTTTTTGCATTGAAATTAAAGGTTTTTGTAAGCATTTATACTTCATTTAAGTTTAATTTGGGTTAAATAAGCCATTAAAATGCAAGAAAATCACTTATTTGCAAGAAATGAAGTAATTTAGCCTCTTTATTAATGACACAAATGGTCTTATGCAACTAATAAATGCAAATTACGATCAATTGCACACTTATTAGAGGGAATTGAATGCATTTAACACCCCAAAAGGTGTTGGAAATGGTTTTGTCATTGAAATTAAAGGTTTTTGTAAGCATTTAACTTATTTAAGTTTAATTTGGGTTAAATAAGCCATTAAAATGCAAGAAAATCACTTATTGCAAGAAATGAAGTAATTTAGCCTCTTTATTCGTGACACAAATGGTCTTATGCAACTAATAAATGCAAATTTTGATCAATTGCACACTATTGAGGGAATTGAATGCATTTAACACCCCAAAAGGTGTTGGAAATGGTTTTTGCATTGAAATTAAAGGTTTTTGTAAGCATTTATACTTAATTTAAGTTTAATTTGGGTTAAATAAGCATTAAAATGCAAGAAAATCACTTATTTAAGAAATGAAGTAATTTAGCCTCTTTATTTGTGACACAAATGGTCTTATGCAATTAATAAATGCAAATTATGATCAATTGAACACTTATTAGAGGGAATTGAATGCATTTAACACCCCAAAAGGTGTTGGAAAAGGTTTTTGTATTGAAATTAAAGGTTTTTGTAAGCATTTATACTTAATTTAAGTTTAATTTTGGTCAAATAAGCCATTAAAATGCAAGAAAATCACTTTTTCAAGAAATAAGTAATTTAGCATCTTTATTCGTACACAATGGTCTTATGCAACTAATAATGCAAATTTTGATCAATTGCACTTTGAGGGAATTGAATGCATTTAACACCCCAAAAGGTGTTGGAAATGGTTTTTGCATTGAAATTAAAGTTTTTGTAAGCATTTATCTTAATTTAAGTTTAATTTGGGTTAAATAAGCATTAAAATGCAAGAAAATCACTTATTTTCAAGAAATGAAGTAATTTAGCCTCTTTATTCGTGACACAAATGGTCTTATGCAACTAATAAATGCAAATTGATCAATTGACACTTATTAGAGGGAATTGAATGCATTTAACACCCCAAAAGTGTTGGAAATGGTTTTTGCATTGAAATTAAAGGTTTTTTAAGCATTTATACTTATTTAAGTTTAATTTGGGTTAAATAAGCCATTAAAATGCAAGAAAATCACTTATTTGCAAGAAATGAAGTAATTTAGCCTCTTTATTCATGACACAAATGGTCTTATGCAACTAATAAATGCAAATTTGATCAATTGCACATATTAGAGGGAATTGAATGCATTTAACACCCCAAAAGGTGTTGGAAATGGTTTTTGCATTGAAATTAAAGTTTTTGTAAGCATTTACTTAATTTAAGTTTAATTTGGGTTAAATAAGCCATTAAAATGCAAGAAAATCACTTATTTGCAAGAAATGAAGTATTTAGCCTCTTTATTCGTGACACAAATGGTCTTATGCAACTAATAAATGCAAATTTGATCAATTGACACTTATTGAGGGAATTGAATGCATTTAACACCCCAAAAGGTGTTGGAAATGGTTTTTGCATTGAAATTAAAGGTTTTGTAAGCATTTATACTTATTTAAGTTTAATTTGGGTTAAATAAGCCATTAAATGCAAGAAAATCACTTATTTTCAAGAAATGAAGTAATTTAGCCTCTTTATTTGTGACACAAATGGTCTTATGCAACTAATAAATGCAAATGATCAATTGAACACTTATTAGAGGGAATTGAATGCATTTAACACCCCAAAAGGTGTTGGAAATGGTTTTTGCATTGAAATTAAAGGTTTTTTAAGCATTTAACTTCATTTAAGTTTAATTTGGGTTAAATAAGCCATTAAAATCAAGAAAATCACTTATTTGCAAGAAATGAAGTAATTTAGCCTCTTTATTCATGACACAAATGGTCTTATGCAACTAATAATGCAAATTTTGATCAATTGCACTATTAGAGGGAATTGAATGCATTTAACACCCCAAAAGGTGTTGGAAATGGTTTTTGCATTGAAATTAAAGTTTTTGTAAGCATTTATACTTAATTTAAGTTTAATTTGGGTTAAATAAGCCATTAAAATGCAAGAAAATCACTTATTTTCAAGAAATGAAGTAATTTAGCCTCTTTATTCGTGACACAAATGGTCTTATGCAACTAATAAATGCAAATTTGATCAATTGCACACTAATTAGAGGGAATTGAATGCATTTAACACCCCAAAAGGTGTTGGAAATGGTTTTTACATTGAAATTAAAGGTTTTTGTAAGCATTTATGCTTAATTTAAGTTTAATTTGGGTTAAATAAGCCATTAAAATGCAAGAAAATCACTTATTTTCAAGAAATAAAGTAATTTAGCCTCTTTATTCGTGACACAAATGGTCTTATGCAACTAATAAATGCAAATTATGATCAATTGAACACTTATTAGAGGGAATTGAATGCATTTAACACCCAAAAGGTGTTGGAAATGGTTTTTGCATTGAAATTAAAGTTTTTGTAAGCATTTATACTTCATTTAAGTTTAATTTGGGTAAATAAGCCATTAAAATGCAAGAAAATCACTTATTTTCAAGAAATAANTTTGCATTGAAATTAAAGTTTTGTAAGCATTTATACTTATTTAAGTTTAATTTTGGTTAAATAAGCCATTAAAATGCAAGAAAATCACTTATTTTCAGAAATGAAGTAATTTGCCTCTTTATTCGTGACACAATGGTCTTATGCAACAATAAATGCAGATTATGATCAATTGAACACTTATTAGGGAGTTGAATGCTTTTAACACCCCAAAAGGTGTTGGAAATGGTTTTTCATTGAAATTAAAGGTTTTTGTAAGCATTTATACTTAATTTAAGTTTAATTTGGTTAAATAAGCCATTAAATGCAAGCAAGAAAATCACTTATTTCAAGAAATGAAGTAATTTGTCTCTTTATTCTGACACAAATGGTCTTATGAAACCAATAAATGCAGATTATGATCAATTGAACACTTATTAGAGGGAGTAGAAGGCTTTTAACACCCCAAAAGGTGTTGAAATGGTTTTTGCATTGAAATTAAAGGTTTTTGTAAGCATTTATACTTATTTAAGTTTAAGTTTGTTAAATAAGTCATTAAAATGCAAAGAAAATCACTTATTTTCAAAAAATGAAGTAATTTAGTCTCTTTATTCATGACACAAATGGTCTTATGCAGCTAATAAATGCAAATTACGATCAATTGAACGCATTATATTAAAGGGAATTGAATGCATTTAACACCCCAAAAGGTGTTGGAAATGGTTTTTTTGCATTGAAATTAAATTTTTTTTGTAAGCATTTATACTTAATTTAAGTTTAATTTTGGTTAAATAAGCCATTAAAATGCAAGAAAATCACTTATTTTCAAGAAATGAAGTAATTTAGCCTCTTTATTCGTGACACAAATGGTCTTATGCAACTAATAAATGTAAATTATGATCAATTGCACAGTTCTTAGAGGGAATTAAATGCATTTAATACCCGAAATGGTGTTGGAAATGGTTTTTGCATTGAAATTAAAGGATTTTGTAAGCATTTATACTTAATTTAAGTTTAATTTGGGTGAAATAAGTCATTAAAATGCAAGAAAATCACTTATTTTGAAGAAATGAAATAACTTAGCCTCTTTATTCACGATACAAACGGTCTAATACAGCTAATAAATGTAAATTACGATCAATTAAACACTTATTAGAGGGAATTGAATGCATTTAACACCCCAAAAGGTGTTGGAAATGGTTTTTGCCTTGAAATTAAAGGTTTTTACAGGCATTTATACTTAATTTAAGTTTAATTTGGGTTAAATAAGCCATTAAAATGCAAGAAAATCACTTATTTTCAAGAGATGAAGTAATTTAGCCTCTTTATTCATGACACAAATGGTCTTATGCTGCTAATAAATGCAAATTACGATCAATTGAACACTTATTAGGGAATTGAATGCATTTAAAACCCCAAAAGGTGTTGGAAATGGTTTTTGCATTGAAATTAAAGATTTTTGTAAGCATTTATACTTCATTGAAGTTTAATTTGGGTTAAATAAGCCATTAAAAAGCAAGAAAATCACTTATTTTCAAAAAATGAAGTAATTTAGCCTCTTTATTCTTGACACAAATGGTCTTATGCAACTAATAAATGTAAATTATGATCAATTGCACAGTTCTTAGAGGGAATTAAATGCATTTAATACCCGAAATGGTGTTGGAAATGGTTTTTGCATTGAAATTAAAGGTTTTTGTAAGTATTTATACTTAATTTAAGTTTAATTTGGGTGAAATAAGTCATTAAAATGCAAGAAAATCACTTATTTTGAAGAAATGAAATAACTTAGCCTCTTTATTCACGATACAAACGGTCTTATACAGCTAATAAATGTAATTACGATCAATTAAACACTTATTAGAGGGAATTGAATGCATTTAAACCCCAAAAGGTGTTGGAAATGGTTTTTGCCTTGAAATTAAAGGTTTTTACAGGCATTTATGCTTAATTTAAGTTTAATTTGGGTTAAATAAGCCATTAAAATGCAAGAAAATCACTTATTTTCAAGAGATGAAGTGATTTAGCCTCTTTATTCGTGACACAAATGGTCTTATGCAACTAATAAATGCAAATTACGATCAATTGCACACTTATTAGAGGGAATTGAATGCATTTAACACCCCAAAAGGTGTTCGAAATGGTTTTTGCATTGAAATTAAATGTTTTTGTAAGCATTTATACTTAATTTAAGTTTAATTTTGGTTAAATAAGCCATTAAAATGCAAGAAAATCACTTATTTTCGAGAAATGAAGTAATTTTGCCTCTTTATTCGTGACACAAATGGTCTTATGAACCAATAAATGCAGATTATGATCAATTGAACACTATTAGAGGAGAAGAGTAGAAGGCTTTTTAACACCCCAAAAGCAGTTGGAAATGGTTTTTCATTGAAATTAAAGTTTTTGTAAGCATTTATACTTAATTTAAGTTTAATTTGGTTAAATAAGCCATTAAAATGCAAGAAAATCACTTATTTCAAGAAATGAAGTAATTTGTCTCTTTATTCGTGACACAAATGGTCTTATGCAACCAATAAATGCAGATTATGATCAATTGAACACTTATTAAGGGAGGGATTAGTAAAGTAAAGGCTTTTAACACCCCAAAGGTGTTGGAAATGGTTTTTGCATTGAAATTAAAGGTTTTTGTAAGCATTTATACTTACTTTAAGTTTAAGTTGTGTTAAATAAGTCATTAAAATGCAAGAAAATCACTTATTTTCAAAAAATGAAGTAATTTAGTCTCTTTATTCATGACACAAATGGTCTTATGCAGCTAATAAATGAAAATTACGATCAATTGAACGCTTATTAAAGGGAATTGAATGCATTTAACACCCCAAAAGGTGTTGGAAATGGTTTTTACATTGAAATTAATTATTTTTGTAAGCATTTATACTTAATTTAAGTTTAATTTTGGTTAAATAAGCCATTAAAATGCAAGAAAATCACTTATTTTCGAGAAATGAAGTAATTTAGCCTCTTTATTCGTGACACAAATGGTCTTATGCAACTAATAAATGTAAATTATGATCAATTGCACAGTTCTTAGAGGGAATTAAATGCATTTAATACCCGAAATGGTGTTGGAAATGGTTTTTGCATTGAAATTAAAGGTTTTTGTAAGCATTTATACTTAATTTAAGTTTAATTTGGGTGAAATAAGTCATTAAAATGCAAGAAAATCACTTATTTTGAAGAAATGAAATAACTTAGCCTCTTTATTCACGATACAAACGGTCTTATCTAAAACAGCAAAATTACGATCAATTAAACACTTATTAGAGGGAATTGAATGCATTTAACACCCCAAAAGGTGTTGGAAATGGTTTTTGCATTGAAATTAAAGGTTTTTTAAGCATTTATACTTAATTTAAGTTTAATTTGGGTTAAATAAGCCATTAAAATGCAAGAAAATCACTTATTTTCAGAGATGAAGTAATTTAGCCTCTTTATTCATGACACAAATGGTCTTATGCTGCTAATAAATGCAAATTACGATCAATTGAACACTTATTAGAGGAATTGAATGCATTTAAACCCCAAAAGGTGTTGGAAATGGTTTTTGCATTGAAATTAAATTTTTGTAAGCATTTATACTTAATTTAAGTTTAATTTTGGTTAAATAAGCCATTAAAATGCAAGAAAATCACTTATTTCAAGAATGAAGTAATTTTAGCCTCTTTATTCGTGACACAAATGGTCTTATGCAACTAATAAATGCAAATTATGATCAATTGACACTTATTAGAGGAATTAAATGCTTTTAACACCCCAAAAGGTGTTGGAAATGGTTTTTGCATTGAAATTAAAGGTTTTTGTAAGCATTTATACTTAATTTAAGTTTAAGTTGTGTTAAATAAGTCATTAAAATGCAAGAAAATCACTTATTTTCAAAAAATGAAGTAATTTAGCCTCTTTATTCATGACACAAATGGTCTTATGCAGCTAAAAAATGCAAATTACGATCAATTGAACGCTTATTAAAGGGAATTGAATGCATTAAACACNTGAAAAAATGAAGTAATTTAGCCTCTTTATTCATGACACAAATGGTTTATGCAACTAATAAATGCAAATTATGATCAATTGAACAATTAGAGGGAATTGAATGCTTTTAACACCCCAAAAGGTGTTGGAAATGGTTTTTGCATTGAAATTAAAGGTTTTTGAAGCATTTATACTTAATTTAAGTTTAATTTGGGTTAAATAAGCCATTAAAATGCAAGAAAATCACTTATTTGAAAAAATGAAGTAATTTAGCCTCTTTATTCAACACAATGGTCTTTGCAACTAATAAATGCAAATTACGATCAATTGAACACTTATTAGAGGGAATTGAATGCTTTAACACCCCAAAAGGGTTGGAAATGGTTTTTGCATTGAAATTAAAGGTTTTTGTAAGCATTTATACTTAATTTAAGTTTAATTTGGGTTAATAAGCCATTAAAATGCAAGAAAATCACTTATTTGAAAAATGAAGTAATTTAGCCTCTTTATTCATGACACAAATGGTCTTATGCAACTAATAAATGCAAATTATGATCAATTGAACGCTTATTAAACGGAATTGAATGCTTTTAACACCCCAAAAGGAGTTGGAAATGGTTTTTGCATTGAAATTAAAGGTTTTTGTAAGCATTTATACTTCATTTAAGTTTAATTTGGGTTAAATAAGCCATTAAAATGCAAGAAAATCACTTATTTTCAAGAAATGAAGTAATTTAGCCTCTTTATTCGTGACACAAATGGTCTTATGCAACCAATAAATGCAAATTATGATCAATTGAACACTTATTAGTAGGAGATAGTGAATGCTTTTAACACCCCAAAAGGTGTTGGAAATGGTTTTTGCATTGAAATTAAAGGTTTTTGTAAGCATTTATACTTAATTTAAGTTTAAGTTGTGTTAAATAAGTCATTAAAATGCAAGAAAATCACTTATTTTGAAAAAATGAAGTAATTTAGCCTCTTTATTCATGACACAAATGGTCTTATGAAGCTAATAAATGCAAATTACGATCAATTGAACACTTATTAAAGGGAATTGAATGCTTTTAACACCCCAAAAGGTGTTGGAAATGGTTTTTGCATTGAAATTAAAGGTTTTTGTAAGCATTTATACTTAATTTAAGTTTAATTTGGTTAAATAAGCCATTAAAATGCAAGAAAATCACTTATTTGAAAAATGAAGTAATTTAGCCTCTTTATTCATGACACAATGGTCTTATGCAACTAATAAATGCAAATTACGATCAATTGAACACTTATTAGAGGGAATTGAATGCATTTAACACCCAAAAGGTTGGAAATGGTTTTTGCATTGAAATTAAAGGTTTTTGTAAGCATTTATACTTAATTTAAGTTTAATTTGGGTTAATAAGCCATTAAAATGCAAGAAAATCACTTTTTTGCAAAAATGAAGTAATTTAGCCTCTTTATTTGACACAAATGGTCTTATGCAACTAATAAATGCAAATTATGATCAATTGAACACTTATTAGAGAGAATTGAATGCTTTTAACACCCCAAAAGGTGTTGGAAATGTTTTTGCATTGAAATTAAAGGTTTTTGTAAGCATTTATACTTAATTTAAGTTTAATTTGTGGTTTTAAGTAAGCCATTAAAATGCAAGAAAATCACTTATTTTGAAAAAATGAAGTAATTTAGCCTCTTTATTCGTGACACAAATGGTCTTATGCAAGCAATAATGCAAATGATCAATTGAACACTTATTAAGGGAATTGAATGCTTTTAACACCCCAAAAGGTGTTGGAAATGGTTTTTGCATTGAAATTAAAGATTTTTGTAAGCATTTATACTTAATTTAAGTTTAATTTGGGTTAAATAAGTCATTAAAATGCAAGAAAATCACTTATTTTGAAAAAATGAAGTAATTTAGCCTCTTTATTCATGACACAAATGGTCTTATGCAGCTAATAAATGCAAATTACGATCAATTGAACTTATTAAAGGGAATTGAATGCTTTTAACACCCCAAAAGGTGTTGGAAATGGTTTTTGCATTGAAATTAAAGTTTTTTGTAAGCATTTATACTTAATTTAGTTTAAGTTGGTTAAATAAGTCATTAAAATGCAAGAAAATCACTTATTTTGAAAAAATGAAGTAATTTAGCCTCTTTATTCATGACACAAATGGTCTTATGCAGCTAATAAATGCAAATTACGATCAATTGAACACTTATTAAAGGGAATTGATGCTTTTAAACCCCAAAAGGTGTTGGAAATGGTTTTTTGCATTGAAATTAAAGTTTTGTAAGCATTTATACTTAATTTAAGTTTAATTTGGGTTAAATAATCCATTAAAATGCAAGAAAATCACTTATTTTGAAAAAATGAAGTAATTTAGCCTCTTTATTCATGACACAAATGGTCTTATGAAGCTAATAAATGCAAATTACGATCAATTGAACACTTATTAAAGGGAATTGAATGCTTTTAACACCCCAAAAGGTGTTGGAAATGGTTTTTGCATTGAAATTAAAGGTTTTTATAAGCATTTATACTTAATTTAAGTTTAAGTTGTGTTAAATAAGTCATTAAAATGCAAGAAAATCACTTATTTTGAAAAAATGAAGTAATTTAGCCTCTTTATTCATGACACAAATGGTCTTATGCAACTAATAAATGCAAATTATGATCAATTGCACACTAATCAGAGGGAATCAAATGCATTTAACACCCCAAAAGGGTTGGAAATGGTTTTTGCATTGAAATTAAAGGTTTTGTAAGCATTTATACTTCATTAAGTTTAATTTGGGTTAAATAAGCCATTAAAATGCAAGAAAATCACTTATTTTCAAGAAATGAAGTAATTTAGCCTCTTTATTCGTGACACAAATGTCTTATGCACCAATAAATGCAAATTATGATCAATTGAACACTTATTAGAGGAAGTAGAATGCTTTAACACCCCAAAGGTGTTGGAATGGTTTTTGCATTGAAATTAAAGTTTTGTAAGCATTTATATAATTTAAGTTTAAGTTGTGTTAATAATCATTAAAATGCAAGAAAATCACTTTTTGAAAAATGAAGTAATTTAGCCTCTTTATTCATGACACAAATGGTCTTATGCAACTAATAAATGCAAATTATGATCAATTGCCCACTTAATCAGAGGGAATCAAATGCATTTAACACCCCAAAGGTTGGAAATGGTTTTTGCATTGAAATTAAAGGTTTTTGAAGCATTTATACTTAATTTAAGTTTAATTTGGGTTAAATAAGCCATTAAAATGCAAGAAAATCACTTATTTTGAAAAATGAAGTAATTTAGCCTCTTTATTCGTAACACAAATGGTCTTATGCAACTAACAAATGCAAATCGATCAATTGAACATTATTAGAGGAATTGAATGCATTTAAACCCAAAGGTGTTGGAAATGGTTTTGCATTGAAATTAAAGGTTTTTGTAAGCATTTATACTTAATTTAGTTTAATTTGGGTTAAATAAGCCATTAAAATGCAAGAAAATTCACTTATTTGAAAAAATGAAGTAATTAGCCTCTTTATTCATGACACAAATGGTCTTATGCAAGCTAATAAATGCAAAAATTACGATCAATTGAACGCTTTTAAAGGGAATTGAATGCTTTTAACACCCCAAAAAGGTGTGGAAATGGTTTTTGCATTGAAATTAAGGTTTTTGTAAGCATTTATACTTCATTAAGTTTAATTGGTTNTTATACTTAATTTAAGTTTAATTTGGGTTAAGTAAGCCACTTAAAATGCAAGAAAATCACTTATTTGCAAAATGAAGTAATTTAGCCTCTTTATTCGTGACACAAATGGTCTTATGCACTAATATGCAAATTATGATCAATTGAACACTTAGAGGGAGTAGAAGGCTTTTAACACCCCAAAAGGTGTTGGAAATGGTTTTTTGCATTGAAATTAAAGGTTTTTATAAGCATTTATACTTAATTTAAGTTTAAGTTGTGAAAAAGTCATTAAAATGCAAGAAAATCACTTATTTTGAAAAAATGAAGTAATTTAGCCTCTTTATTTCATGACACAAATAGTCTTAGCAGCTAATAAATGCAAATTACGATCAATTGAACGCTTATTAAAGGAATTGAATGCTTTAACACCCCAAAAGGTGTTGGAAATGGTTTTTGCATGAAATTAAAGATTTTTGTAAGCATTTATACTTAATTTAAGTTTAATTTTGGGTTAAATAAGCCATTAAAATGCAGAAAAATCACTTATTTTGAAAAAATGAAGTAATTTAGCCTCTTTATTCATGACACAAATGGTCTTATGAAGCTAATAAATGCAAATTACGATCAATTGAACACTTATTAAAGGGAATTGAATGCTTTTAACACCCCAAAAGGTGTTGGAAATGGTTTTTGCATTGAAATTAAAGGTTTTTATAAGCATTTATACTTAATTTAAGTTTAAGTTGTGTTAAATAAGTCATTAAAATGCAAGAAAATCACTTATTTTGAAAAAATGAAGTAATTTAGCCTCTTTATTCATGACACAAATGGTCTTATGAAGCTAATAAATGCAAATTACGATCAATTGAACACTTATTAAAGGGAATTGAATGCTTTTAACACCCCAAAAGGTGTTGGAAATGGTTTTTGCATTGAAATTAAAGGTTTTTATAAGCATTTATACTTGACTTAAGTTTAAGTTGTGTTAAATAAGTCATTAAAATGCAAGAAAATCACTTATTTTGAAAAAATGAAGTAATTTAGCCTCTTTATTCATGACACAAATGGTCTTATGCAACTAATAAATGCAAATTATGATCAATGCACACTAATCAGAGGGACAAATGCATTTAACACCCCAAAAGGAGTTGGAAATGTTTTTTGCATGAAATTAAAGTTTTTGTAAGTATTTATACTGATTTAAGTTTAATTTGGGTTAGTAAGCTTTAAAATGCAGAAAATCACTTATTTCAAGAATGAAGTAATGTATACCTCTTTATTTGTGACACAAATGATCTTATGCAACCAATAATGCAAATTATGATCAATTGAACACTTATTAGAGGGAGTAGAAGGCTTTTAACACCCCAAAAGGTGTTGGAAATAGTTTTTTGCATTGAAATTAAAGGTTTTTGTAAGCATTTATACTTAATTTAAGTTTAAGTTGTGTTAAATAAGTCATTAAAATGCAAGAAAATCACTTATTTTGAAAAAATGAAGTAATTTAGCCTCTTTATTCATGACACAAATGGTCTTATGCAACTAATAAATGCAAATTATGATCAATTGCACACTAATCAGAGGGAATCAAATGCATTTAACACCCCAAAAGGAGTTGGAAATGGTTTTTTGCATTGAAATTAAAGGTTTTTGTAAGCATTTATACTTCATTTAAGTTTAATTTGGGTTAAATAAGCCATTAAAATGCAAGAAAATCACTTTTGCGAGAAATGAAGTAATTTAGCCCTCTTTTTCGTGACACAAACGGTCTTTGCAACTAACAAATGTAAATTACGATCAATTGAACACTTATTGGAGAGAATTGAATGGATTTAAAACCCCAAAAGGTGTTGGAAATGGTTTTTACATTGAAATTAAAGGTTTTTGTAAGTATTTATACTTAATTTAAGTTTATATTTGGGTTAAGTAAGCCATTAAAATGCAAGAAAACTTATTTTCAAGAAATGAAGTAATTTAGCCACTTTATTCGTGACACAAATGGTTTTATGTAACCTATAAATGCAAATTATGATCAATTGAACACTTATTAGAGGGAGTAGAAGGCTTTTAACACCCCAAAAGGTGTTGGAAATTGTTTTTGCATTGAAATTAAAGGTTTTTGTAAGCATTTATACTTAATTTAAGTTTAAGTTGTGTTAAATAAGTCATTAAAATGCAAGAAAATCACTTATTTTGAAAAAATGAAGTAATTTAGCCTCTTTATTCATGACACAAATGGTCTTATGCAACTAATAAATGCAAATTATGATCAATTGCACACTAATCAGAGGGAATCAAATGCATTTAATACCCCAAAAGGAGTTGGAAATGGTTTTTGCATTGAAATTAAAGGTTTTTGTAAGCATTTATACTTCATTCAAGTTTAATTTGGGTTAAATAAGCCATTAAAATGCGAGAAAATTACTTATTTTCAAGAAATGAAGTAATTTAGCCTCTTTATTCGTGACACAAATGGTCTTATGCAACCAATAAATGCAAATTATGATCAATTGAACACTTATTAGAGGGAGTAGAAGGCTTTAACACCCCAAAAGGTGTTGGATATGGTTTTTCATTGAAATTAAAGGTTTTCGTAAGCATTTATACTTAATTTAAGTTTAAGTTGTGTTAAATAAGTCATTAAAATGCAAGAAAATCACTTATTTGGAAAAAATGAAGTAATTTAGCCTCTTTATTCATGACACAAATGGTCTTATGCAACTAATAAATGCAAATTATGATAATTGCACNTGAAATTAAGGATTTTGTAAGCATTTATACTTAATTTAAGTTTAATTTGGTTAAATAGCCATTAAAATGCAAGAAATCACTTTTTTTGCGAGATGAAGTGATTTTGCCTTTTATTCGTGACACAAATGGTCTTATGCACAACTAATAAATGCAAATTATGATCAATTGCACACTTATTAGAGGGAATTGAATGCATTTAAACACCCCAAAAGGTTTGGAAATGGTTTTTGCATTGAAATTAAATGTTTTTGTAAGCATTTATACTTAATTTAAGTTTTTTGGTTAAAAGCCATTAAAATGCAAGAAAATCACTTATTTTCAAGAATGAAGTAATTTTGCCTCTTTATTCGTGACACAAATGGTCTTATGCAACCAATAAATGCAATTATGATCAATTGAACACTTATTAGAGGGAGTAGAAGGCTTTTAACACCCCAAAAGGTGTTGGAAATGGTTTTTGCATTGAAATTAAGGTTTTTGTAAGCATTTATACTTAATTTAAGTTTAGTTGTGTTAAATAAGTCATTAAAATGCAAGAAAATCACTTATTTGAAAAAAATGAAGTAATTTAGCCTCTTTATTCATGACACAAATGTCTTATGCAGCTAATAAATGCGAATTACGATCATTAACACTTATTAAAGGGAATTGAATATTTAAACCCCAAAAGGTGTTGTAAATGGTTTTTGCATTGAAATTAAAGGTTTTTGTAAGCATTTATACTTAATTTAAGTTTATGTTGTGTTAAATAAGTCCATTAAAATGCAAGAAAATCACTTATTTTCAAGAAATGAAGTAATTTATCCTCTTTATTCGTGACACAAATGTCTTATGCAACTAATAAATGCAAATTATGATCAATTGCACACTTATTAGAGGAATTGAATGCATTTAACACCCAAAAGGTCTTGGAAATGGTTTTTGCATTGAAATTAAATGTTTTTGTAAGCATTTATACTTAATTTAATTAATTTTGGTTAAATAGCCATTAAAATGCAAGAAAATCACTTTTTCAAGAAATGAAGTAATTTTGCCTCTTTATTCGTGACACAAATGGTCTTATGCAACAATAAATGCAGATTATGATCAATTGAACACTTATTAGAGGGAGTAGAAGGCTTTAACACCCCAAAAGGTGTTGAAATGGTTTTTGCATTGAAATTAAAGGTTTTTGTAAGCATTTATACTTAATTTAAGTTTAAGTTGTGTTAAATAAGTCATTAAAATGCAAGAAAATCACTTATTTTGAAAAAATGAAGTAATTTAGCCTCTTTATTCATGACACAAATGGTCTTATGCAGCTAATAAATGCAAATTACGATCAGTTTAACACTTATTAAAGGGAATTGAATGCATTTAAAACCCCAAAAGGTGTTGTAAATGGTTTTTGCATTGAAATTAACGGTTTTTGTAACCATTTATACTTCATTTAAGTTTAAGTTGTGTTAAATAAGTCATTAAAATGCAAGAAAATCACTTATTTTCAAAAAATGAAGTAATTTAGTCTCTTTATTCATGACACAAATGGTCTTATGCAGCTAATAAATGCAAATTACGATCAATTGAACGCTTATTAAAGGGAATTGAATGCATTTAACACCCCAAAAGGTGTTGGAAATGGTTTTTGCATTGAAATTAAAGATTTTTGTAAGCATTTATACTTCATTTAAGTTTAATTTGGGTTAAATAAGCCATTAAAATGCAAGAAAATCACTTATTTTCAAGAAATGAAGTAATTCAGCCTCTTTATTCGTGACACAAATGGTCTTATGCAACTAATAAATGTAAATTATGATCAATTGCACAGTTCTTAGAGGGAATTAAATGCATTTAATACCCGAAGTGGTGTTGGAAATGGTTTTTGCATTGAAATTAAAGGATTTTGTAAGCATTTATACTTAATTTAAGTTTAATTTTGGTTAAATAAGCCATTAAAATGTAAGAAAATCACTTATTTTTAAGAGATGAAGTGATTTTGCCTCTTTATTCGTGACACAAATGGTCTTATGCAACTAATAAATGCAAATTATGATCAATTGCACACTTATTAGAGGGAATTGAATGCATTTAACACCTCAAAAGATGTTGGAAATGGTTTTTGCATTGGAATTAAAGGTTTTTGTAAGCATTTATACTTAATTTAAGTTTAATTTTGGTTAAATAAGCCGTTAAAATGCAAGAAAATCACTTATTTTCAAGAAATGAAGTAATTTTGCCTCTTTATTCGTGACACAAATGGTCTTATGCAACCAATAAATGCAAATTATGATCAATTGAACACTTATTAGAGGGAGTAGAAGGCTTTTAACACCACAAAAGGTGTTGGAAATGGTTTTTGCATTGAAATTAAAGGTTTTTGTAAGCATTTATACTTAATTTAAGTTTAAGTTGTGTTAAATAAGTCATTAAAATGCAAGAAAATCACTTATTTTCAAGAAATGAAGTAATTTATCCTCTTTATTCGTGACACAAATGGTCTTATGCAACTAATAAATGCAAATTATGATCAATTGCACACTTATTAGAGGGAATTGAATGCATTTAACACCCCAAAAGGTGTTGGAAATGGTTTTTGCATTGAAATTAAATGTTTTTGTAAGCATTTATACTTAATTTAAGTTTAATTTTGGTTAAATAAGCCATTAAAATGCAAGAAAATCACTTATTTTCAAGAAATGAAGTAATTTTGCCTCTTTATTCGTGACACAAATGGTCTTATGCAACCAATAAATGCAGATTATGATCAATTGAACACTTATTAGAGGGAGTAGAAGGCTTTTAACACCCCAAAATGTGTTGGAAATGGTTTTTGCATTGAAATTAAAGGTTTTTGTAAGCATTTATACTTAATTTAAGTTTAAGTTGTGTTAAATAAGTCATTAAAATGCAAGAAAATCACTTATTTTCAAAAAATGAAGTAATTTAGTCTCTTTATTCATGACACAAATGGTCTTATGCAGCTAATAAATGCAAATTACGATCAATTGAACGCTTATTAAAGGGAATTGAATGCATTTAACACCCCAAAAGGTGTTGGAAATGGTTTTTGCATTGAAATTAAAGATTTTTGTAAGCATTTATACTTCATTTAAGTTTAATTTGGGTTAAATAAGCCATTAAAATGCAAGAAAATCACTTATTTTCAAGAAATGAAGTAATTTAGCCTCTTTATTCGTGACACAAATGGTCTTATGCAACTAATAAATGTAAATTATGATCAATTGCACAGTTCTTAGAGGGAATTAAATGCATTTAATACCCGAAATGGTGTTGGAAATGGTTTTTGCATTGAAATTAAAGGATTTTGTAAGCATTTATACTTAATTTAAGTTTAATTTTGGCTAAATAAGCCATTAAAATGTAAGAAAATCACTTATTTTCAAGAGATGAAGTGATTTAGCCTCTTTATTCGTGACACAAATGGTCTTATGCAACTAATAAATGCAAATTATGATCAATTGCACACTTATTAGAGGGAATTGAATGCATTTAACACCTCAAAAGGTGTTGGAAATGGTTTTTGCATTGAAATTAAAGGTTTTTGTAAGCATTTATACTTAATTTAAGTTTAATTTGGGTGAAATAAGCCATTAAAATGCAAGAAAATCACTTATTTTCAAGAAATGAAGTAATTTAGCCTCTTTATTCACGATACAAATGGTCTTATACAGCTAATAAATGTAAAATACGATCAATTAAACACTTATTGGAGGGAATTGAATGCATTTAACACCCCAAAATGTGTTGGAAATGGTTTTTACACTGAAATTAAAGATTTTTGTAAGCATTTATACTTCATTGAAGTTCAATTTGGGTTAAATAAGCCATTAAAATGCAAGAAAATCACTTATTTTGAAGAAATGAAATAACTTAGCCTCTTTATTCACGATACAAACGGTCTTATAAGCTAATAAATGTAAATTACGATCAATTAAACACTTATTAGAGGGAATTGAATGCATTTAAACCCCAAAAGTTGTTGGAAATGGTTTTTGCATTGAAATTAAAGGTTTTTACAGCATTTATACTTAATTTAAGTTTATTTGGTTAAATAAGCCATTAAAATGCAGAAAATCACTTATTTTCAAGGATGAAGTAATTTAGCCTCTTTATTCATGACACAAATGGTCTTATGCTGCTAATAAATGCAAATTACGATCAATTGAACACTTATTAGAGTGAATTGAATGCATTTAAAACCCCAAAAGGTGTTGGAAATGGTTTTTGCATTGAAATTAAAGTTTTTGTAAGCATTTATACTTCATTGAAGTTTAATTTGGTTAAATAAGCATTAAAATGCAAGAAAATCACTTATTTGCGAGAAATGAGTAATTTAGCCTCTTTATTCGTCACACAAATGGTCTTCTGCAACTAAGAAATGTAATAAATACAATCAATTGAACACTTATTAGAGGGAATTGAATGCATTTAAAACCCCTAAAGGTGTTGAAATGGTTTTTGCATTGAAATTAAAGGTTTTTGTAATTATTTATACTTAATTTAAGTTTAATTTGGGTTAAATAAGCCATTAAAATGCATGAAAATCACTTATTTTCAAGAAATGAAGTAAATTTAGCCTCTTTATTCGTGACACAAATGGTCTTATGCAACCAATAAATGCAGATTATGATCAATTGAACACTTATTAGAGGGAATATTATGCAATATTTAACACCCCAAAAGGTGTTGAAATGGTTTTTGCATTGAAATTAAAGGTTTTTGTAAGCATTTATACTTAATTTAAGTTTAATTTGGTTAAATAAGTCATTAAAATGCAAGAAAATCACTTATTTTAAAAATGAAGTAATTAGTCTCTTTATTCATGACACAAATGGTCTTATGCAGTAATAAATGCAAATTACGATCAATTGAACGCTATTAAAGGAGAATTGAATGCTAATTTAACCCCAAAAGGTGTTTGGAAATGGTTTTTGCATTGAAATTAAAGATTTTTGTAGCATTTATACTTCATTTAAGTTTAATTTGGGTTAATAAGCCATTAAAATGCAAGAAAATCACTTATTTTCAAGAATGAAGTAATTCAGCTCTTTATTCGTGACACAAATGGTCTTATGCAACTAATAAATGTAAATTATGATCAATTGCACAGTTCTTAGAGGGAATTAAATGCATTTTAATACCCGAAAGTGGTGTTGGAAATGGTTTTTGCATTGAAATTAAAGGATTTTGTAAGCATTTATACTTAATTTAAGTTTAATTTTGGTTAAATAAGCCATTAAAATGTAAGAAAATCACTTATTTTTAAGAGATGAAGTGATTTTGCCTCTTTATTCGTGACACAAATGGTCTTATGCAACTAATAAATGCAAATTATGATCAATTGCACACTTATTAGAGGGAATTGAATGCATTTAACACCTCAAAAGAGTTGGAAATGGTTTTTGCATTGAATTAAAGGTTTTTGTAAGCATTTATACTTAATTTAAGTTTATTTTGGTTAAATAACCGTTAAAATGCAAGAAAATCACTTATTTTCAAGAAATGAAGTAAATTTTGCTCTTATTCGTGACACAAATGGTCTTATGCAACCAATAAATGCAAATTATGATCAATTGAACACTTATTAGAGGGAGTAGAAGGCTTTTAACACCACAAAGGTGTTGGAAATGGTTTTGCATTGAAATTAAAGGTTTTGTAAGCATTTATACTTAATTTAAGTTTAAGTTGTGTTAAATAAGTCATTAAAATGCAAGAAAATCACTTATTTCAAGAAATGAAGTAATTTATCCTCTTATTCGTGACACAAATGGTCTTATGCAACTATAAATGCAATTATGATCAATTGCACACTTATTAGAGGGAATTGAATGCATTTAACACCCCAAAAGGTGTTGGAAATGGTTTTTGCATTGAATTAAAGGTTTTTGTAAGCATTTATACTTAATTTAAGTTTAATTTGGTTAAAATAAGCCATTAAAATGCAAGAAAATCACTTATTTTCAAGAAATGAAGTAATTTTGCCTCTTTATTCGTGACACAAATGGTCTTATGCAACCATAATGCAGATTATGATCAATTGAACACTTATTAGCGGGAGTAGAAGGCTTTTAACACCCCAAAATGTGTTGGAAATGGTTTTTGCATTGAAATTAAAGGTTTTTGTAAGCATTTATACTTATTTAAGTTTAAGTTGTGTTAAATAAGTCATTAAAATGCAAGAAAATCACTTATTTTCAAAAATGAAGTAATTTAGTCTTTTATTCATGACACAAATGGTTTATGCAGCTAATAAATGCAAATTACGATCAATTGAACGCTTATTAAGGGAATTGAATGCATTTAACACCCCAAAAGGTGTTGGAAATGGTTTTTGCATTGAAATTAAAGATTTTTGTAAGCATTTATACTTCATTTAAGTTTAATTTGGGTTAAATAAGCCATTAAAATGCAAGAAAATCACTTATTTTCAAGAAATGAAGTAAGTAATTTAGCCTCTTTATTCGTGACACAAATGGTCTTATGCAACTAATAAATGAAATTATGATCAATTGCACTCTTAGAGGGAATTAAATGCATTTAATACCCGAAATGGTGTTGGAAATGGTTTTGCATTGAAATTAAAGGATTTTTGTAAGCATTTTACTTAATTTAAGTTTAATTTGGCTAAATAAGCCATTAAAATGTAAGAAAATCACTTATTTTTAAGAGATGAAGTTTTAGCCTTTTATTCGTGACACAAATGGTCTTATGCAACTAATAAATGCAAATTATGATCAATTGCACACTTATTAGAGGGAATTGAATGCATTTAACACCTCAAAAGATGTTGGAAATGGTTTTTTGCATTGAAATTAAAGGTTTTTGTAAGCATTTATACTTAATTTAAGTTTATTTGGGTAAATAAGCCATTAAAATGCAAGAAAATCACTTATTTTCAAGAAATGAAGTAATTTAGCCTCTTTATTCGATACAAATGGTCTTATACAGCTAATAAATGTAAAATACGATCAATTGCACACTTATTGGAGGGAATTGAATGCATTTAACACCCCAAAATGTGTTGGAAATGGTTTTTTACACTGAAATTAAAGTTTTTGTAAGCATTTATACTTCATTGAAGTTCAATTTGGGTTAAATAAGCCATTAAATGCAGAAAATCACTTATTTTGAGAAATGAATAACTTAGCCTCTTTATTCACGATACAAACGGTCTTATACAGCTAATAAATGTAAATTACGATCAATTAAACACTTATTAGAGGGAATTGAATGCATTTAACACCCCAAAAGTTGTTGGAAATGGTTTTTGCCTTGAAATTAAAGGTTTTTTACAGCATTATACTTAATTAAGTTTAATTTGGGTTAAATAAGCCATTAAAATGCAAGAAAATCACTTATTTTCAAGAGATGAAGTAATTTAGCCTCTTTATTCATGACACAAATGGTCTTATGCTGCTAATAAATGCAAATTACGATCAATTGAACACTTATTAGAGTGAATTGAATGCATTTAAAACCCCAAAAGGTGTTGGAAATGGTTTTTGCATTGAAATTAAAGATTTTTGTAAGCATTTATACTTCATTGAAGTTTAATTTGGGTTAAATAAGCCATTAAAATGCAAGAAAATCACTTATTTGCGAGAAATGATGTAATTTAGCCTCTTTATTCGTCACACAAATGGTCTTCTGCAACTAAGAAATGTAAATTACAATCAATTGAACACTTATTAGAGGGAATTGAATGCATTTAAACCCCTAAAGTGTTGAAATGGTTTTTGCATTGAAATTAAAGGTTTTTGTAATTATTTATACTTAATTTAAGTTTAATTTGGGTTAAATAAGCCATTAAAATGCATGAAAATCACTTATTTTCAAGAAATGAAGTAATTTAGCCTCTTTATTCGTGACACAAATGGTCTTATGCAACCAATAAATGCAGATTATGATCAATTGAACACTTATTAGAGGGAGTAGAAGGCTTTTAACACCCCAAAAGGTGTTGGAAATGGTTTTTGCATTGAAATTAAAGGTTTTTGTAAGCATTTATACTTAATTTAAGTTTAAGTTGTGTTAAATAAGTCATTAAAATGCAAGAAAATCACTTATTTTCAAAAATGAAGTAATTTAGTCTCTTTATTCATGACACAAATGGTCTTATGCGGCTAATAAATGCAAATTACGATCAATTGAACGCTTATTAAAGGGAATTGAATGCATTTAACACCCCAAAAGGTGTTGGAAATGGTTTTTGCATTGAAATTAAAGATTTTTGTAAGCATTTATACTTCATTTAAGTTTAATTTGGGTTAAATAAGCCATTAAAATGCAAGAAAATCACTTATTTTCAAGAAATGAAGTAATTTAGCCTCTTTATTCGTGACACAAATGGTCTTATGCAACTAATAAATGTAAATTATGATCAATTGCACAGTTCTTAGAGGGAATTAAATGCATTTAACACCCGAAAAGGTGTTGGAAATGGTTTTTGCATTGAAATTAAAGGATTTTGTAAGCATTTATACTTAATTTAAGTTTAATTTTGGTTAAATAAGTCATTAAAATGTAAGAAAATCACTTATTTTCAAGAGATGAAGTGATTTAGCCTCTTTATTCGTGACACAAATGGTCTTATGCAACTAATAAATGCAAATTATGATCAATTGCACACTTATTAGAGGAATTGAATGCATTTAACACCCAAAAGTGTTGGAAATGGTTTTTGCATTGGAATTAAAGGTTTTTGTAAGCATTTATACTTAATTTAAGTTTAATTTTGGTTAAATAAGCCGTTAAAATGCAAGAAAATCACTTATTTTCAAGAAATGAAGTAATTTTGCCTCTTTATTCGTGACACAAATGGTCTTATGCAACCAATAAATGCAAATTATGATCAATTGAACACTTATTAGAGGGAGTAGAANCAAGAAAATCACTTATTTTGAAAAAGTAATTTAGCCTCTTTATTCATGACACAAATGGTCTTATGCAACTAATAAATGCAAATTATGATCAATTGACACTATTAGAGGGAATCAAATGCATTTAACACCCCAAAAGGGTTGGAAATGGTTTTTGCATTGAAATTAAAGGTTTTTGTAAGCATTTATACTTATTTAAGTTTAATTGGGTTAAATAAGCATTAAAATGCAAGAAAATCACTTATTTTCAAAAATGAAGTAATTTAGCCTCTTTATTCGTGACACAAATGGTCTTATGCAACCAATAAATGCAAATTATGATCAATTGAACACTTATTAGAGGGTAGAAGCTTTTAACACCCCAAAAGGTGTTGGAAATGGTTTTTGCATTGAAATTAAAGGTTTTTGTAAGCATTTATACTTAATTTAAGTTTAATTTGTTAAATAAGCCATTAAAATGCAAGAAAATCACTTATTTTGAAAAATGAAGTAATTTAGCCTCTTTATTCATGACACAAATGGTCTTATGCAACTAATAAATGCAAATTAGATCAATTGCAACTATCAGAGGGAATCAATGCATTTAACACCCCAAAAGGTGTTGGAAATGGTTTTTGCATTGAAATTAAAGGTTTTTGTAAGCATTTATACTTATTTAAGTTTAATTGGGTTAAATAAGCCATTAAAATGCAAGAAAACACTTATTTGAGAAAATGAAGTAATTTAGCCTCTTTATCGTGACACAAATGGTCTTTGCAACTAAAATGTAAATTACGATCAATTAAACACTTATTAGGGAGAATTGAATGCATTTAAAACCCCAAAAGGTGTTGGAAATGGTTTTTACATTGAAATTAAAGGTTTTTGTAAGTATTTATACTTAATTTAAGTTTAATTTGGGTTAAATAAGCCATTAAAATGCAAGAAAATCACTTATTTTCAAGAAATGAAGTAATTTAGCCTCTTTATTCGTGACACAAATGGTCTTATGCAACCAATAAATGCAAATTATGATCAATTGAACACTTATTAGAGGGAGTAGAAGGCTTTTAACACCCCAAAAGGTGTTGGAAATGGTTTTTGCATTGAAATTAAAGGTTTTTGTAAGCATTTATACTTAATTTAAGTTTAAGTTGTGTTAAATAAGTCATTAAAATGCAAGAAAATCACTTATTTTGAAAAAATGAAGTAATTTAGCCTCTTTATTCATGACACAAATGGTCTTATGCAGCTAATAAATGCAAATTACGATCAATTGAACGCTTATTAAAGGGAATTGAATGCTTTTAACACCCCAAAAGGTGTTGGAAATGGTTTTTGCATTGAAATTAAAGATTTTTGTAAGCATTTATACTTAATTTAAGTTTAATTTGGGTTAAATAAGCCATTAAAATGCAAGAAAATCACTTATTTTCAAGAAATGAAGTAATTTAGCCTCTTTATTCACGACACAAATGGTCTTATGCAGCTAATAAATGCAAATTACGATCAATTGAACACTTATTAGAGGGAATTGAATGCATTTAACACCCCAAAAGGTGTTGGAAATGGTTTTTGCATTGAAATTAAAGGTTTTTAAGCATTTATACTTATAATTTAAGTTTAATTGGGTTAAATAAGCCATTAAAATGCAAGAAAATCACTTATTTTCAAGAGAAGTAATTTAGCCTCTTTATTCATGACACAAATGGTCTTATGCAGCTAATAAATGCAAATTAGATCAATTGAACACTTATTAGAGGGAATTGAATGCATTTAAAACCCCAAAAGGTGTTGGAAATGGTTTTTGCATTGAAATTAAAGATTTTTGTAAGCATTTATACTTCATTCAAGTTTAATTTGGGTTAAATAAGCCATTAAAATGCAAGAAAATCACTTATTTTCAAGAAATGAAGTAATTTAGCCTCTTTATTCGTGACACAAATGGTCTTATGCAATAAATGCAAATTATGATCAATTGCACTATTAGAGGGAATAAATGCATTTAACACCCAAAAGGTGTTGGAAATGGTTTTTGCATTGAAATTAAAGGTTTTTGTAAGCATTTATACTTCATTCAAGTTTAATTTGGGTTAAATAAGCCATTAAAATGCAAGAAAATCACTTATTTGCATGAAATGAAGTAATTTAGCCTCTTTATTCGTGACACAAATGGTCTTATGCAATAACAAATGTAAATTACGATCAATTGAACACTTATTAGGGAGATTGAATGCATTTAAACCCCAAAAGGTGTTGGAAATGGTTTTCATTGAAATTAAAGGTTTTTGTAAGTATTTATACTTAATTTAAGTTTAATTTGGGTTAAATAAGCCATTAAAATGCAAGAAAATCACTTATTTTCAAGAAATGAAGTAATTTAGCCTCTTTATTCGTGACACAAATGGTCTTATGCAACCAATAAATGCAAATTATGATCAATTGCAACTATTAGAGGGAATAAATGCATTTAACACCCCAAAAGGTGTTGGAAATGGTTTTTGCATTGAAATTAAAGGTTTTTGTAAGCATTTACTTAATTTAAGTTTAATTTGGGTTAAATAAGCCATTAAAATGCAAGAAAATCACTTATTTGAGAAATGAAGTAATTTAGCCTCTTTATTCGTGACACAAATGGTCTTTGCAACTAAAAATGCAAATTACCAATTGAACACTTAGAGGGAATTGAATGCATTTAAACCCCAAAAGGTGTTGGAAATGGTTTTTCATTGAAATTAAAGGTTTTTGTAAGCATTTATACTTAATTTAAGTTTAATTTGGGTTAAAAGCCATTAAAATGCAAGAAAATCACTTATTTTCAAGAAATGAAGTAATTTAGCCTCTTTATTCGTGACACAAATGGTCTTATGCAACCAATAAATGCAAATTATGATCAATTGAACACTTATTAGAGGGAATAGAAGCTTTAACACCCAAAGGTGTTGGAAATGGTTTTTTCATTGAAATTAAAGGTTTTTGTAAGCATTTATACTTAATTTAAGTTTAATTGTGTTAAATAAGCATTAAAATGCAAGAAAATCACTTATTTTGAAAATGAAGTAATTTAGCCTCTTTATTCATGACACAAATGTCTTATGCAACTAATAAATGCAAATTATGATCAATTGACACTATTAGAGGGAATTGAATGCTTTAAAACACCCAAAAGGTGTTGGAAATGGTTTTTGCATTGAAATTAAAGGTTTTTGTAAGCATTTATACTTATTTAAGTTTAATTTGGGTTAAATAAGCCATTAAAATGCAAGAAAATCACTTATTTTCAAAAATGAAGTAATTTAGCCTCTTTATTCATGACACAAATGGTCTTATGCAACTAATAAATGCAAATTATGATCAATTGAACACTTATTAGAGGGAATGAAGCTTTTAACACCCCAAAAGGTGTTGGAAATGGTTTTTGCATTGAAATTAAAGGTTTTTGTAAGCATTTATACTTAATTTAAGTTTAAGTTGTGTTAAATAAGTCATTAAAATGCAAGAAAATCACTTATTTTGAAAAAATGAAGTAATTTAGCCTCTTTATTCATGACACAAATGGTCTTATGCAACTAATAAATGCAAATTATGATCAATTGACACTATTAGAGGGAATTGAATGCATTTAACCCCAAAAGGAGTTGGAAATGGTTTTTGCATTGAAATTAAAGGTTTTTGTAAGCATTTATACTTCATTTAAGTTTAATTTGGGTTAAATAAGCCATTAAAATGCAAGAAAATCACTTATTTGCGAGAAATGAAGTAATTTAGCCTCTTTTTCGTGACACAAATGGTCTATGCAACTAAATGTAAATTACGATCAATTGAACACTTATTAGAGGGAGTAGAAGGCTTTTAACACCCCAAAAGGTGTTGGAAATGGTTTTTGCATTGAAATTAAAGGTTTTTGTAAGCATTTATACTTAATTTAAGTTTAAGTTTGGGTTAAGTAAGCCATTAAAATGCAAGAAAATCACTTATTTTCAAGAAATGAAGTAATTTAGCCTCTTTATTCGTGACACAAATGGTCTTATGCAACCAATAAATGCAAATTATGATCAATTGAACACTTATTAGAGGGAGTAGAAGGCTTTTAACACCCCAAAAGGTGTTGGAAATGGTTTTTGCATTGAAATTAAAGGTTTTTGTAAGCATTTATACTTAATTTAAGTTTAATTTGGGTTAAATAAGCCATTAAAATGCAAGAAAATCACTTATTTTCAAGAAATGAAGTAATTTAGCCTCTTTATTCGTGACACAAATGGTCTTATGCAACCAATAAATGCAAATTATGATCAATTGAACACTTATTAGAGGGAATAAGCTTTTAACACCCCAAAGGTGTTGGAAATGGTTTTTGCATTGAAATTAAAGGTTTTTGTAAGCATTTATACTTAATTTAAGTTTGTTGTGTTAAATAAGATTAAAATGCAAGAAAATCACTTATTTTGAAAAAATGAAGTAATTTAGCCTCTTTATTCATGACAAATGGTCTTATGCACTAATAAATGCAAATTATGATCAATTGCACACTATTAGAGGGAATTGAATGCATTTAACACCCAAAAGGTTGGAAATGGTTTTTGCATTGAAATTAAAGGTTTTTGTAAGCATTTATACTTATTTAAGTTTAATTTGGGTTAAATAAGCCATTAAAATGCAAGAAAATCACTTATTTGAAGAAATGAAGTAATTTAGCCTCTTTATTCGTGACACAAATGGTCTTTGCAACTAACAAATGTAAATTACGATCAATTGAAACTTATTAGAGGGAATTGAATGCATTTAAACACCCCAAAAGGTGTTGGAAATGGTTTTTCATTGAAATTAAAGGTTTTTGTAAGCATTTATACTTAATTTAAGTTTAATTTGGGTTAAATAAGCCATTAAAATGCAAGAAAATCACTTATTTTCAAGAAAGAAGTAATTTAGCCTCTTTATTCGTGACACAAATGGTCTTATGCAACCAATAAATGCAAATTATGATCAATTGAACACTTATTAGAGGGAGTAGAGGCTTTTAACACCCCAAAAGGTGTTGGAATGGTTTTTGCATTGAAATTAAAGGTTTTTGTAAGCATTTATACTTAATTTAAGTTTAGTTGTGTTAAATAAGTCATTAAAATGCAAGAAAATCACTTATTTGAAAAAATGAAGTAATTTAGCCTCTTTATTCATGACACAAATGGTCTTATGCAGCTAATAAATGCAAATTACGATCAATTGAACACTTATTAAGGGATTGAATGCTTTAACACCCAAAAGGTGTTGGAAATGGTTTTTGCATTGAAATTAAAGGTTTTTGTAAGCATTTATACTTAATTTAAGTTTAATTTGGGTTAAATAAGCCATAAAATGCAAGAAAATCACTTATTTCAAGAAATGAAGTAATTTAGCCTCTTTATTCACACAAATGGTCTTATATGCAGCTAATAATGTAAATTACGATCAATTAAACACTTATTAGAGGGAATTGAATGTATTTAACACCCCAAAAGGTGTTGGAAATGGTTTTTGCCTTGAAATTAAAGGTTTTTACAGCATTTATACTAATTTAAGTTTAATTTGGGTTAAATAAGCCATTAAAATGCAAGAAAATCACTTATTTTCAAGAATGAAGTAATTTAGCCTCTTTATTCATGACACAAATGTCTTATGCAGCTAATAAATGCAAATTACAATCAATTGAACACTTATTAGAGGGAATTGAATGCATTTAAAACCCCAAAAGGTGTTGGAAATGGTTTTTGCATTGAAATTAAAGATTTTTGTAAGCATTTATACTTCATTGAAGTTCAATTTGGGTTAAATAAGCCATTAAAATGCAAGAAAATCACTTATTTTCAAGAAATGAAGTAATTTAGCCTCTTCATTCGTGACACAAATGGTCTTATGCAATTAATAAATGCAAATTTTGATTAATTGCACACTAATTAGAGGGAATCAAATGCATTTAACACCCCAAAAGGAGTTGGAAATGGTTTTTGCATTGAAATTAAAGGTTTTTGTAAGCATTTATACTTCATTTAAGTTTAATTTGGGTTAAATAAGCCATTAAAATGCAAGAAAATCACTTATTTGCGAGAAATGAAGTAATTTAGTCTCTTCATTCGTGACACAAATGGTCTTTTGCAATTAACAAATGTAAATTACGATCAATTGAACACTTATTGGAGAGATTGAATGCATTTAAAACCCCAAAAGGTGTTGGAAATGATTTTTACATTGAAATTAAAGGTTTTTGTAAGTATTTATACTTAATTTAAGTTTAATTTGGGTTAAGTAAGCCATTAAAATGCAAGAAAATCACTTATTTTCAAGAAATGAAGTAATTTAGCCTCTTTATTCGTGACACAAATGGTCTTATGCAACCAATAAATGCAATTATGAATAATTGCATACTAATTAGAGGGAATCAAATGCTTTAACACCCCAAAAGGAGTTGGAAATGGTTTTTGCATTGAAATTAAAGGTTTTTGTAAGCATTTATACTTATTTAAGTTTAATTTGGGTTAAATAAGCCATTAAAATGCAAGAAATCACTTATTTGCGAAGAAATGAAGTATTTAGCCTCTTTATTCGTGACACAAATGGTCTTTTGCAACTAACAAATGTAAATTACGATCAATTGAACACTTAGTAAAGGGAATTGAATGCATTTAAAACCCAAAAGGTGTTGGAAATGGTTTTTACATTGAAATTAAAGGTTTTTGTAAGTATTTATACTTATTTAAGTTTAATTTGGGTTAAGTAAGCCATTAAAATGCAAGAAAATCACTTATTTTCAAGAAATGAAGTAATTTAGCGCTCTTTATTCGTGACACAAATGATCTTATACAACCAATAAATGCAAATTATGATCAATTGACACTATCAGAGGGAATCAAATGCTTAACACCCCAAAAGGAGTTGGAAATGGTTTTTGCATTGAAATTAAGGTTTCTGTAAGCATTTATACTTCATTTAAGTTTAATTTGGTTAAATAAGCCATTAAAATGCAAGAAAATCACTTATTTTCAAGAAATTAAGTATTTAGCCTCTTTATTCGTGACACAATGGTCTTATACAACCAATAAATCAAATTATGATCAATTGAACACTTATTAGAGGGAGTAGAAGGCTTTTAACACCCCAAAAGGTGTTGGAAATGGTTTTTGCATTGAAATTAAAGGTTTTTGTAAGCATTTATACTTAATTTAAGTTTAAGTTGTGTTAAATAAGTCATTAAAATGCAAGAAAATCACTTATTTTGAAAATATGAAGTAATTTAGCCTCTTTATTCATGACACAAATGGACTTATGCAACTAATAAATGCAAATTATGATCAATTGCACACTAATCAGAGGGAATCAAATGCATTTACCACCCCAAAAGGAGTTGGAAATGGTTTTTGCATTGAAATTAAAGGTTTTTGTAAGCATTTATACTTCATTTAACTTTAATTTGGGTTAAATAAGCCATTAAAATGCAAGAAAATCACTTATTTGAGAGAAATGAAGTAATTTAGCCTCTTTGTTCGTGACACATTTATTGCAACTAACAAATGTAAATTACGATCAATTGAACACTTATTAGAGGGAGTAGAAGGCTTTTAACACCCCAAAAGGTGTTGGAAATGGTTTTTGCATTGAAATTAAAGGTTTTTATAAGCATTTATACTTAATTTAAGTTTAAGTTGGGTTAAGTAAGCCATTAAAATGCAAGAAAATCACTTATTTTCAAGAAATGAAGTAATTTAGCCTCTTTATTCGTGACACAAATGGTCTTATGCAACCAATAAATGCAAATTATGATCAATTGAACACTTATTAGAGGGAGTAGAAGGCTTTTAACACCCCAAAAGGTGTTGGAAATGGTTTTTACATTGAAATTAAAGGTTTTTGTAAGTATTTATACTTAATTTAAGTTTAATTTGGGTTAAGTAAGCCATTAAAATGCAAGAAAATCACTTATTTTCAAGAAATGAAGTAATTTAGCCTCTTTATTCGTGACACAAATGGTCTTATGCAACCAATAAATGCAAATTATGATCAATTGAACACTTATTAGAGGAGTATAAGGCTTTTTAACACCCCGAAGGTGTTGGAAATGATTTTTGCATTGAAATTAAAGGTTTTTGTAAGCATTTATACTTAATTTAAGTTTAGGTTGTGTTAAATAAGTCATTAAAATGCAAGAAAATCACTTATTTTGAAAAAAATGAAGTAATTTAGCCTCTTTATTCATGACACAAATGGACTTATGCAACTAATAAATGCAAATTATGATCAATTGCACACTAATCAGAGGGAATCAAATGCATTTAACACCCCAAAAGGAGTTGGAAATGGTTTTTGCATTGAAATTAAAGGTTTTTGTAAGCATTTATACTTCATTTAAGTTTAATTTGGTTAAATAAGCCATTAAAATGCAAGAAAATCACTTATTTGAGAGAAATGAAGTAATTTAGCCTCTTTGTTCGTGACACAAATGGTCTTTTGCAACTAACAAATGTAAATTACGATCAATTAAACACTTATTAGGGAGAATTGAATGCATTTAAAACCCCAAAAGGTGTTGGAAATGGTTTTTACATTGAAATTAAAGGTTTTTGTAAGTATTTATACTTAATTTAATTTTAATTTGGGTTAAATAAGCCATTAAAATGCAAGAAAATCACTTATTTTCAAGAAATTAAGTAATTTAGCCTCTTTATTCGTGACACAAATGGTCTTATGCAACCAATAAATGCAAATTATGATCAATTGAACACTTATTAGAGGGAGTAGGAGGCTTTTAACACCCCAAAAGGTGTTGGATATGGTTTTTGCATTGAAATTAAAGGTTTTTGTAAGCATTTATACTTAATTTAAGTTTAAGTTGTGTTAAATAAGTCATTAAAATGCAAGAAAATCACTTATTTTGAAAAAATGAAGTAATTTAGCCTCTTTATTCATGACACAAATGGTCTTATGCAGCTAATAAATGCAAATTACGATCAATTGAACGCTTATTAAAGGGAATTGAATGCTTTTAACACCCCAAAAGGTGTTGGAAATGGTTTTTGCATTGAAATTAAAGATTTTTGTAAGCATTTATACTTAATTTAAGTTTAATTTGGGTTAAATAAGCCAGTAAAATGCAAGAAAATCACTTACTTTCAAGAAATGAAGTAATTTAGCCTCTTTATTCACGATACAAATGGTCTTATACAGCTAATAAATGTAAATTACGATCAATTAAACACTTATTAGAGGGAATTGAATGTATTTAACACCCCAAAAGGTGTTGGAAATGGTTTTTGCCTTGAAATTAAAGGTTTTTACAGGCATTTATACCTAATTTAAGTTTAATTTGGGTTAAATAAGCCATTAAAATGCAAGAAAATCACTTATTTTCAAGAGATGAAGTAATTTAGCCTCCTTATTCACGACACAAATGGTCTTATGCAGCTAATAAATGCAAATTACAATCAATTGAACACTTATTAGAGGGAATTGAATGCATTTAAAACCCCAAAAGGTGTTGGAAATGGTTTTTGCATTGAAATTAAAGATTTTTGTAAGCATTTATACTTCATTGAAGTTCAATTTGGGTAAAATAAGCCATTAAAATGCAAGAAAATCACTTATTTTCAAGAAATGAAGTAATTTAGCCTCTTCATTCGTGACACAAATGGTCTTATGCAATTAATAAATGCAAATTATGATTAATTGCACACTAATTAGAGGGAATCAAATGCATTTAACACCCCAAAAGGAGTTGGAAATGGTTTTTGCATTGAAATTAAAGGTTTTTGTAAGCATTTACTTCATTTAAGTTTAATTTGGGTTAAATAACCATTAAAATGCAAGAAAATCACTTATTTGCGAGAAATGAAGTAATTTAGTCTCTTCATTCGTGACACAAATGGTCTTTTGCAATTAACAAATGTAAATTACGATCAATTGAACACTTATTGGAGAGAATTGAATGCATTTAAAACCCCAAAAGGTGTTGGAAATGATTTTTACATTGAAATTAAAGGTTTTTGTAAGTATTTATACTTAATTTAAGTTTAATTTGGGTTAAGTAAGCCATTAAAATGCAAGAAAATCACTTATTTTCAAGAAATGAAGTAATTTAGCCTCTTTATTCGTGACACAAATGGTCTTATGCAACCAATAAATGCAAATTATGAATAATTGCATACTAATTAGAGGGAATCAAATGCATTTAACACCCCAAAAGGAGTTGGAAATGGTTTTTGCATTGAAATTAAAGGTTTTTGTAAGCATTTATACTTTATTTAAGTTTAATTTGGGTTAAATAAGCCATTAAAATGCAAGAAAATCACTTATTTGCGAGAAATGAAGTAATTTAGCCTCTTTATTCGTGACACAAATGGTCTTTTGCAACTAACAAATGTAAATTACGATCAATTGAACACTTAGTAAAGGGAATTGAATGCATTTAAAACCCCAAAAGGTGTTGGAAATGGTTTTTACATTGAAATTAAAGGTTTTTGTAAGTATTTATACTTATTTAAGTTTAATTTGGGTTAAGTAAGCCATTAAAATGCAAGAAAATCACTTATTTTCAAGAAATGAAGTAATTTAGCCTCTTTATTTGTGACACAAATGATCTTATGCAACCAATAAATGCAAATTATGATCAATTGAACACTTATTAGAGGGAGTAGAAGGCTTTTAACACCCCAAAAGGAGTTGGAAATGGTTTTTGCATTGAAATTAAAGGTTTCTGTAAGCATTTATACTTCATTTAAGTTTAATTTGGGTTAAATAAGCCATTAAAATGCAAGAAAATCACTTATTTTCAAGAAATTAAGTAATTTAGCCTCTTTATTCGTGACACAAATGGTCTTATACAACCAATAAATACAAATTATGATCAATTGAACACTTATTAGAGGGAGTAGAAGGCTTTTAACACCCCAAAAGGTGTTGGAAATGGTTTTTGCATTGAAATTAAAGGTTTTTGTAAGCATTTATACTTAATTTAAGTTGAAGTTGTGTTAAATAAGTCATTAAAATGCAAGAAAATCACTTATTTTGAAAAATAGAAGTAATTTAGCCTCTTTATTCATGACCAAATGGACTTATGCAACTAATAAATGCAAATTATGATCAATTGCACACTAATCAGAGGGAATCAAATGCATTTACCACCCCAAAAGGAGTTGGAAATGGTTTTTGCATTGAAATTAAAGGTTTTTGTAAGCATTTATACTTCATTTAACTTTAATTTGGGTTAAATAAGCCATTAAAATGCAAGAAAATCACTTATTTGAGAGAAATGAAGTAATTTAGCCTCTTTGTTCGTGACACATTTATTGCAACTAACAAATGTAAATTACGATCAATTGAACACTTATTAGAGGGAGTAGAAGGCTTTTAACACCCCAAAAGGTGTTGGAAATGGTTTTGCATTGAAATTAAAGGTGTTTTATAAGCATTTATACTTAATTTAAGTTTAAGTTGGTTAAGTAAGCCATTAAAATGCAAGAAAATCACTTATTTTCAAGAAATGAAGTAATTTAGCCTCTTTATTCGTGACACAAATGGTCTTATGCAACCAATAAATGCAAATTATGATCAATTGAACCTTATTAGAGGGAGTAGAAGGCTTTTAACACCCAAAAGGTGTTGGAAATGGTTTTTACATTGAAATTAAAGGTTTTTGTAAGTAGTTATACTTAATTTAAGTTTAATTTGGGTTAAGTAAGCCATTAAAATGCAAGAAAATCACTTATTTTCAAGAAATGAAGTAATTTAGCCTCTTTATCGTGACACAAATGGTCTTATGCAACCAATAAATGCAAATGATCAATTGAACACTTATTAGAGGGAGTAGAAGGCTTTTAAAACACCCCAAAAGGTGTTGGAAATGGTTTTTTGCATTGAAATTAAAGGTTTTTGTAAGCATTTAACTTAATTTAAAGTTTAAGGTTGTGTTAAATAAGTCATTAAAATGCAAGAAATCACTTATTTTGAAAAAATGAAGTAATTTAGCCTCTTTATTCATGACACAAATGGTCTTATCAGCTAATAATGCAAATACGATCAATTAAACGCTATTAAAGGGAATGATTTAACACCCAAAAGGGTTGGAAATGGTTTTTGCATTGAAATTAAAGATTTTTGTAAGCATTTTATTTAATTTAAGTTTAATTTGGGTTAAATAAGCCATAAAATGCAAGAAATCAACTTACTTTCAAGAAATGAAGTAATTTTAGCCTCTTTATTCACGATACAAATGGTCTTATACAGCTAAAAATGTAAATTACGATCAATTAAACACTTATTAGAGGGAATTGAATGTATTTAACAACCCCAAAAGGTGTTGGAAATGGTTTTTGCTTGAAATTAAAGGTTTTTACAGGCATTTATACCTAATTTAAGTTTAATTTGGGTAAATAAGCCATTAAAATGCAAGAAAATCACTTATTTTCAAGAGATGAAGTAATTTAGCCTCTTTATTCATGACACAATGGTCTTATGCAGCTAATAATGCAAATTACAATCAATTGAACACTTAGAGAGGGATTGAATGCATTTAAACCCCAAAGGTGTTGGAAATGGTTTTTGCATTGAAATTAAAGATTTTTGTAAGCATTTATACTTCATTGAAGGTCAATTTGGGTTAAATAAGCCATTAAAATGCAAGAAATCACTTATTTTCAAGAAATGAAGTAATTTAGGCTCTTCATTCGTGACACAATGGTCTTATGCAATTAATAAACAAATTATGATCAATTGCACACTATTAGAGGGATTCAAATGCATTTAACACCCAAAAGGAGTTGGAAATGGTTTTTGCATTGAAATTAAAGTTTTTGTAAGCATTTATACTTCATTTAAGTTTAATTTGGGTTAAATAAGCCATTAAAATGCAAGAAAATCACTTATTTGCGAGAAATGAAGTAATTTAGCCTCTTTATTCGTGACACAAATGGTCTTTTGCAACTAACAAATGTAAATTACGATCAATTGAACACTTATTAGAGGGAATTGAATGCATTTAAAACCCCAAAAGGTGTTGGAAATGGTTTTTACATTGAAATTAAAGGTTTTTTGTAAGTATTTATACTTAATTTAAGTTTAATTTGGGTTAAATAAGCCATTAAAATGCAAGAAAATCACTTATTTTCAAGAAATGAAGTAATTTAGCCTCTTTATTCGTGACACAAATGGTCTTATGCAACCAATAAATGCAAATTATGATCAATTGAACACTTATTAGAGGGAGTAGAAGGCTTTTAACACCCCAAAAGGTGTTGGAAATAGTTTTTGCATTGGAATTAATGGTTTTTGTAAGCATTTATACTTAATTTAAGTTTAAGTTGTGTTAAATAAGTCATTAAAATGCAAGAAAATCACTTATTTTGAAAAAATGAAGTAATTTAGCCTCTTATTTATGACACAAATGGTCTATGCAACTAATAAATGCAAATTATGATCATTGCACACTAATCAGAGGGAATCAAATGCATTTAACACCCCAAAAGGAATTGGAAATGGTTTTTGCATTGAAATTAAAGGTTTTTGAAAGCATTTATACTTCATTTAAGTTTAATTTGGGTTAAATAAGCCATTAAAATGCAAGAAAATCACTTATTTGCCAGAAATGAAGTAATTTAGCCTCTTTATTCGTAACAAATGGTCTTTGCAACTAACAATGTAAATTACGATCAATTGAACAATATTAGAGAGAATTGAATGCATTTAAAACCCCAAAAGGTGTTGGAAATGATTTTTACATTGAAATTAAAGGTTTTTGTAAGTATTTAACTTAATTTAAGTTTAATTTGGGTTAAGTAAGCCATTAAAATGCAAGAAAATCACTTATTTGAAAAAGAAGTAATTTAGCCTCTTATTATTCATGACACAAATAGTCCTTATGTAGCTAATAAATGCAAATTACGATCAATTGAACGCTTATTAAAGGAATTGAATGCTTTTATTTAAACACCCCAAAAGGTGTTGGAAATGGTTTTTGCATTGAAATTAAAGATTTTTGAAGCATTTACTTAATTTTAAGTTTAATTTGGGTTAAATAAGCCATTAAAATGCAAGAAAATCACTTATTTTGAAAAAATGAAGTATTTAGCCTCTTATTCATGACACAAATGGTCTTATGCAACTAATAAAGCAAATTACGATCAATTGAACACTTATTAAAGGGAATTGAATGCTTTAACACCCCAAAAGGTGTTGGAAATGGTTTTTGCATTGAAATTAAAAGGTTTTTGTACATTTATACTTAATTTAAGTTTAAGTTGTGTTAAATAAGTCATTAAAATGCAAGAAAATCACTTATTTTGAAAAAGAAGTAATTTAGCCTCTTTATTCATGACACAAATGGTCTTATGCAGCTAATAAATGCAAATTATCGATCAATTGAACCTTATTAAGGGAATTGAATGCTTTTAACAACCCCAAAAGGTGTTGGAAATGGTTTTTGCATTGAAATTAAAGGTTTTTGTAAGCATTTATACTTCATTTAAGTTAATTTGGGTTAAATAAGCCATTAAAATGCAAGAAAATCACTTATTTGCGAGAAATGAAGTAATTTAGCCTCTTTATTCGTGACACAAATGGTTTTTTGCAACTAACAAATGTAAATTACGATCAATTGAACACTTATTAGAGGGAGTAGAAGGCTTTTAACACCCCAAAAGGTGTTGGAAATGGTTTTTGCATTGAAATTAAAGGTTTTTAAAGCATTTAGACTTAATTTAAGTTAAGTTGGGTTAAATAAGTCATTAAAATGCAAGAAAATCACTTATGTTTGAAGAAATGAAGTAATTTAGCCTCTTTAGTATTCGTGACACAAATGGTCTTATGCAACCAATAAATGCAAATTATGATCAATTGAACACTTAATTAGAGGAGAAGAATAGAAGGTTTTACACCCCAAAAGTGTTGGAAATGGTTTTTTTTTTGCATTGAAATTAAAGGTTTTTGTAAGTATTTATACTTATTTAGTTTAATTTGGGTTAAATAAGCCATTAAAATGCAAGAAAATCACTTATGTTCAAGAAATGAAGTAATTTAGCCTCTTTATTCGTGACACAAATGGTCTTATGCACAATAAATGCAAATTATGATCAATTGACACTTATTAGAGGGAGTAGAAGGCTTTAACACCAAAAGGTGTTGGAAATGGTTTTTGCATTGAAATTAAAGGTTTTTGTAAGCATTTATACTTAATTTAAGTTTAAGTTGTGTTAAATAAGTCATTAAAATGCAAGAAAATCACTTATTTGAAAAAATGAAGTAATTTAGCCTCTTTATTTCATGACACAAATGGTCTTATATGCAGCTAATAAATGCAAATTACGATCAATTGAACGCTTATTAAAGGGAATTGAATGCTTTTAAACACCCCAAAGGTGTTGGAAATGGTTTTTTTGCAGTTGAAATTAAAGATTTTTTGTAAGCATTTATATTAATTTAAGTTTAATTTGGGTTAAATAAGCCATAAAATGCAAGAAAATCACTTATTTCAAGAAATGAAGTAATTTAGCCTCTTTATTCACGATACAAATGGTCTTATAACACTAATAAATGCAAATTACGATCAATTAAACTTATTAGAGGGAATTGAATGATTTAACACCCCAAAAGGTGTTGGAAATGGTTTTTTGCATTGAAATTAAAGGTTTTTAACAGATTTATACCTAATTTAAGTTTAATTTGGGTTAAATAAGTCCATTAAAATGCAAGAAAATCACTATTTTGAAGAGAGAAGTAATTAGCCTCTTTATGTCATGACACAAATGGTCTTATGCAGCTAATAAATGCAAAGAAATCAATTGAACACTTATTAGAGGGAATTGAATGCATTTAAACCCCAAAAGGTGTTGGAAATGGTTTTTGCATTGAAATTAAAGGTTTTTGTAAGCATTTATACTTCATTAAGTTTAATTTGGGTTAAATAAGCCATTAAATGCAAGAAATCACTTATTTTCAAGAAATGAAGTAATTTAGCTCTTCATTCGTGACACAAATGGTTCAGCTAAATAACGCAAATAGATCAATTGCACACATTAGAGGGAATTGAATGCATTTAACACCCCAAAAGGGTTGGAAATGGTTTTTGCATTGAAATTAAAAGGTTTTTGTAAGCATTTATACTTAATTTAAGTTTAATTTGGGTTAAATAAGCCATTAAAATGCAAGAAATCACTTATTTCGAAAATGAAGTAATTTAGCCTCTTTATTCTGACACAAATGGTCTTATGCAACTAATAAATGCAAATTACATCAATTGAAACACTATTAGAGGAATTGAATGCATTTAAAACCCCAAAAGGTGTTGGAAATGGTTTTTTACATTGAAATTAAAGGTTTTTGTAAGTATTTATACTTAATTTAAGTTTAATTTGGGTTAAGTAAGCCATTAAAATGCAAGAAAATCACTTATTTTCAAGAATGAAGTAATTTAGCCTCTTATTTGTGACACAAATGATCTTATGCAACCAATAAATGCAAATTATGATCAATCGACACTTATTAGAGGGAGTAGAAGGCTTTTTAACACCCCAAAAGGTGTTGGAAATAGTTTTTGCATTGGAATTAATGGTTTTTTGTAAGCATTTATACTTAATTTAGTTTAAGTTGTGTTAAATAAGTCATTAAAATGCAAAGAAATCACTTATTTTGAAAAAATGAAGTAATTTAGCCTCTTTATTTATGACACAAATGGTCTTATGCAACTAATAAATGCAAATTATGATCAATTGCACACTAATCAGAGGGAATCAAATGCATTTAACACCCCAAAAGGAATTGGAAATGGTTTTTGCATTGAAATTAAAGGTTTTTGAAAGCATTTATACTTCATTTAAGTTTAATTTGGGTTAAATAAGCCATTAAAATGCAAGAAAATCACTTATTTGCCAGAAATGAAGTAATTTAGCCTCTTTATTCGTAACACAAATGGTCTTTTGCAACTAACAAATGTAAATTACGATCAATTGAACACTTATTAGAGAGAATTGAATGCATTTAAAACCCCAAAAGGTGTTGGAAATGATTTTTACATTGAAATTAAAGGTTTTTGTAAGTATTTATACTTAATTTAAGTTTAATTTGGGTTAAGTAAGCCATTAAAATGCAAGAAAATCACTTATTTTGAAAAAATGAAGTAATTTAGCCTCTTTATTCATGACACAAATAGTCTTATGTAGCTAATAAATGCAAATTACGATCAATTGAACGCTTATTAAACGGAATTGAATGCTTTTAACACCCCAAAAGGTGTTGGAAATGGTTTTTGCATTGAAATTAAAGATTTTTGTAAGCATTTATACTTAATTTAAGTTTAATTTGGGTTAAATAAGCCATTAAAATGCAAGAAAATCACTTATTTTGAAAAAATGAAGTAATTTAGCCTCTTTATTCATGACACAAATGGTCTTATGAAGCTAATAAATGCAAATTACGATCAATTGAACACTTATTAAAGGGAATTGAATGCTTTTAACACCCCAAAAGGTGTTGGAAATGGTTTTTGCATTGAAATTAAAGGTTTTTGTAAGCATTTATACTTAATTTAAGTTTAAGTTGTGTTAAATAAGTCATTAAAATGCAAGAAAATCACTTATTTTGAAAAAATGAAGTAATTTAGCCTCTTTATTCATGACACAAATGGTCTTATGCAGCTAATAAATGCAAATTACGATCAATTGAACTCTTATTAAAGGGAATTGAATGCTTTTAACACCCCAAAAGGTGTTGGAAATGGTTTTTGCATTGAAATTAAAGATTTTTGTAAGCATTTATACTTAATTTAAGTTTAATTTGGGTTAAATAAGCCATTAAAATGCAAGAAATCACTTATTTCAAAAATGAAGTAATTTAGCCTCTTTATTCACGAACAATGGTCTTATGCAGCTAATAAATGTAAATTACGATCAATTAAACACTTATTAGAGGGAATTGAATGTATTTAACACCCCAAAAGGTGTTGGAAATGGTTTTTGCATTGAAATTAAAGGTTTTTAAGCATTTATACTTAATTTAAGTTTAATTTGGGTTAAATAAGCCATTAAAATGCAAGAAAATCACTTATTTTCAAGAGATGAAGTAATTTAGCCTCTTTATTCATGACACAAATGGTCTTATGCAGCTAATAAATGCAAATTACAATCAATTGAACACTTATTAGAGGGAATTGAATGCATTTAAAACCCCAAAAGGTGTTGGAAATGGTTTTTGCATTGAAATTAAAGGTTTTGTAAGCATTTATACTTATTTAAGTTTAATTTGGTTAAATAAGCCATTAAAATGCAAGAAAATCACTTATTTTCAAGAAATGAAGTAATTTAGCCTCTTTATTCGTGACACAAATGGTCTTATGCAATTAATAAATGCAAATTATGATCAATTGCACACTAATTAGAGGGAATCAAATGCATTTAACACCCCAAAAGGAGTTGGAAATGGTTTTTGCATTGAAATTAAAGGTTTTTGTAAGCATTTATACTTCATTTAAGTTTAATTTGGGTTAAATAAGCCATTAAAATGCAAGAAAATCACTTATTTGCGAGAAATGAAGTAATTTAGCCTCTTTATTCGTGACACAAATGGTCTTTTGCAACTAACAAATGTAAATTACGATCAATTGAACACTTATTAGAGGGAATTGAATGCATTTAAAACCCCAAAAGGTGTTGGAAATGGTTTTTACATTGAAATTAAAGGTTTTTGTAAGTATTTATACTTAATTTAAGTTTAATTTGGGTTAAGTAAGCCATTAAAATGCAAGAAAATCACTTATTTTCAAGAAATGAAGTAATTTAGCCTCTTTATTTGTGACACAAATGATCTTATGCAACCAATAAATGCAAATTATGATCAATTGAACACTTATTAGAGGGAGTAGAAGGCTTTTAACACCCCAAAAGGTGTTGGAAATTGTTTTTGCATTGAAATTAAAGGTTTTTGTAAGCATTTATACTTAATTTAAGTTTAAGTTGTGTTAAATAAGTCATTAAAATGCAAGAAAATCACTTATTTTGAAAAAATGAAGTAATTTAGCCTCTTTATTCATGACACAAATGGTCTTATGCAACTAATAAATGCAAATTATGATCAATTGCACACTAATATAGGGAATCAAATGCATTTAACACCCCAAAAGGTTGGAAATGGTTTTTGCATTGAAATTAAAGGTTTTTGAAGCATTTATACTTCATTTAAGTTTAATTTGGGTTAAATAAGCCATTAAATGCAAAAAATCACTTATTTGCAGAAATGAAGTAATTTAGCCTCTTATTCGTACACAAATGGTCTTTGCAACTAAAATGTAAATTATGATCAATTGAACACTTATTAGAGGAGATTGAATGCATTTAAAACCCCAAAAGGTGTGGAAATGGTTTTTACATTGAAATTAAAGGTTTTTGTAAGCATTTATACTTAATTTAAGTTAATTTGGGTTAAGTAAGCCATTAAAATGCAAGAAAATCACTTATTGAAAAATGAAGTAATTTAGCCTCTTTATTCATGACACAAATAGTCTTGTACTAATAAATGCAAATTACGATCAATTGAACGCTTATTAAAGGGAATGAATGTTTTAACCCCAAAAGGTGTTGGAAATGGTTTTTGCATTGAAATTAAAGTTTTTGTAAGCATTTATACTTAATTTAAGTTTAATTTGGGTTAAATAAGCCATTAAAATGCAAGAAAATCACTTATTTGAAAAATGAAGTAATTTAGCCTCTTTATTCATGACAAATGGTCTTATGCAACTAATAAATGCAAATTACGATCAATTGAACACTTATTAAGGGAATTGAATGCATTTAACACCCCAAAAGGTGTTGGAAATGGTTTTTGCATTGAAATTAAAGGTTTTTGTAAGCATTTATACTTAATTTAAGTTTAATTTGGTTAAATAAGCCATTAAAATGCAAGAAAATCACTTTTTTGAAAAATGAAGTAATTTAGCCTCTTTATTCATGACACAAATGGTCTTATGCAGCTAATAAATGCAAATTACGATCAATTGAACACTTATTAGGGAATTGAATGCTTTTAACCCCAAAAGGTGTTGGAAATGGTTTTTGCATTGAAATTAAATTTTTGTAAGCATTTATACTTAATTTAAGTTTAATTTGGGTTAAATAAGCCATTAAAATGCAAGAAAATCACTTATTTCAAGAATGAAGTAATTTAGCCTCTTTATTCTGACACAAATGGTCTTATGCAACTAATAAATGCAAATTACGATCAATTGAACACTTATTAGAGGGAATTGAATGCATTTAAAACCCCAAAAGGTGTTGGAAATGGTTTTTGCATTGAAATTAAAGATTTTTGTAAGCATTTATACTTCATTGAAGTTTAATTTGGGTTAAATAAGCCATTAAAATGCAAGAAAATCACTTATTTTCAAGAAATGAAGTAATTTAGCCTCTTTATTCGTGACACAAATGGTCTTATGCAATAATAAATGCAAATTATGATCAATTGCACACTATTAGAGGGAATTAAATGCATTTAACACCCCAAAAGAGTTGGAAATGGTTTTTGCATTGAAATTAAAGGTTTTTGTAAGCATTTATACTTCATTTAAGTTTAATTTGGGTTAAATAAGCCATTAAAATGCAAGAAAATCACTTATTTGCAAGAAATGAAGTAATTTAGCCTCTTTATTCGTGACACAAATGGTCTTTGCAACTAACAAATGCAAATTACGATCAATTGAACACTTATTAGAGGGAATGAATGCATTTAAACCCCAAAAGGTGTTGGAAATGGTTTTTGCATTGAAATTAAAGGTTTTTGTAAGCATTTATACTTAATTTAAGTTTAATTGGGTTAAATAAGCCATTAAAATGCAAGAAAATCACTTATTTTCAAGAAATGAAGTAATTTAGCCTCTTTATTTGACACAAATGGTCTTATGCAACCAATAAATGCAAATTATGATCAATTGAACACTTATTAAGGGAGTAGAAGGCTTTTAACACCCAAAAGGTGTTGGAAATGGTTTTTGCATTGAAATTAAGGTTTTGTAAGCTTTATACTTAATTTAAGTTTAAGTTGTGTTAAATAAGTCATTAAAATGCAAGAAAATCACTTATTTTGAAAAAATGAAGTAATTTAGCCTCTTTATGAACACAAATGGTCTTATGCACTAATAAATGCAAATTACGATCATAATTGAACACTTATTAGAGAGAATTGAATGCATTTAAAACCCCAAAAGGTGTTGGAAATGTTTTTGCATTGAAATTAAGGTTTTGTAAGCATTTATATTAATTAAGTTTTAGTTTGGTTAATAAGCCATTAAAATGCAAGAAAAATCACTTATTTTGAAAAAATGAAGTAATTTAGCCTCTTTATTCATGACACAAATGGTTCTGTAGCTAATAAATGCAAATTGATCAATTGACTATTAAACGGAATTGAATGCTTTTAACACCCCAAAAGGTGTTGGAAAATGGTTTTTGCATTGAAATTAAAGATTTTTGTAAGCATTTATACTTAATTTAAGTTTAATTTGGGTTAAATAAGCCATTAAAATGCAAGAAAATCACTTATTTTGAAAAAATGAAGTAATTTAGCCTCTTTATTCATGACACAAATGGTCTTATGAAGCTAATAAATGCAAATTACGATCAATTGAACACTTATTAAAGGGAATTGAATGCTTTTAACACCCCAAAAGGTGTTGGAAATGGTTTTTGCATTGAAATTAAAGGTTTTTGTAAGCATTTATACTTAATTTAAGTTTAATTTGTGTTAAATAAGTCATTAAAATGCAAGAAAATCACTTATTTTGAAAAAATGAAGTAATTTAGCCTCTTTATTCATGACACAAATGGTCTTATGCAGCTAATAAATGCAAATTACGATCAATTGACGCTTATTAAAGGGAATTGAATGCTTTTAACACCCCAAAAGGTGTTGGAAATGGTTTTGCATTGAAATTAAAGATTTTTGTAAGCATTTATACTTAATTTAAGTTTAATTTGGGTTTAAATAAGCATTAAAATGCAAGAAATCCTTATTTGAAAAAATGAAGTAATTTAGCTTCTTTATTCATGACACAAATGGTCTTATGCAAGCTCTAATAAATGCAAATTACGATCAATTGAACACTTCTTAAGGGAATTGAACTGCTTTAAACACCCTAAAAGTGTGTTGGAAATGGTTTTGCATTGAAATTANAAGCTATTAAAATGCAAGAAAATCACTTTTTTTTCAAGAAATGAAGTAATTTAGCCTCTTCATTCATGTGACACAAATGGTCTTATGCAACTAATAAATGCAAATTATGATCAATTGCACACTAATTAGAGAGAATTAAATGCATTTAACACCCCAAAAGGAGTTGAAAATGGTTTTTGCATTGAAATTAAAGGTTTTTGTAAGCATTTACACTTAATTTAAGTTTAAGTTGTGTTAAATAAGTCATTAAAATGCAAGAAAATCACTTATTTTCAAAAAATGAAGTGATTTAGCCTCTTTATTCATGACACAAATAGTCTTATGCAGCTAATAAATGCAAATTACGATCAATTGAACGCTTATTAAAGGGAATTGAATGCATTTAACACCCCAAAAGGTGTTGGAAATGGTTTTTGCATTGAAATTAAAGATTTTTGTAAGCATTTATACTTAATTTAAGTTTAATTTTGGTTAAATAAGCCATTAAAAAGCAAGAAAATCACTTATTTGCGAGAAATGAAGTAATTTAGCCTCTTTATTAAATTAGTTCGTGACACAAATGGTCTTTTGCGACTACAAATGTAAATTACGATCAATTGAACACTTATTAGAGGGAATTGAATGCATTTAAAACCCCAAAAGGTGTTGGAAATGGTTTTTACATTGAAATTAATGGTTTTTGTAAGTATTAATACAAAATTAAAGTTTAATTTGGGTTAAATAAGCCATTAAAATGCAAGAAAATCACTTATTTTCAAGAAATGAAGTAATTTAGCCTCTTTATTCGTGACACAAATGGTCTTATGCAACCAATAAATGTAAATTATGATCAGTTGAACACTTATTAGAGGGAGTAGAAGACTTTTAACACCCCAAAAGGTGTTGGAAATGGTTTTTGCATTGAAATTAAAGGTTTTTGTAAGCATTTATACTTAATTTAAGTTTAAGTTGTGTTAAATAAGTCATTAAAATGCAAGAAAATCACTTATTTTCAAAAAATGAAGTAATTTAGCCTCTTTATTCATGACACAAATAGTCTTATGCAGCTAATAAATGCAAATTACGATCAATTGAACGCTTATTAAAGGGAATTGAATGCATTTAACACCCCAAAAGGTGTTGGAAATGGTTTTTGCATTGAAATTAAAGATTTTTGTAAGCATTTGTACTTAATTTAAGTTTAATTTGGGTTAAATAAGTCATTAAAAGGCAAGAAAATCACTTATTTTCAAGAAATGAAGTAATTTATCCTCTTTATTCGTGACAAAAATGGTCTTATGCAACTAATAAATGCAAATTATGATGATTTGCACACTTATTAGAGGGAATTGAATGCATTTAACACCCCAAAAGGTGTTGGAAATGGTTTTTGCATTGAAATTAAAGGTTTTTGTAAGCATTTATACTTAATTTAAGTTTAATTTTAGGTTAAATAAGCCATTAAAATGCAAGAAAATCACTTATTTTCAAGAAATGAGATAATTTTGCCTATTTATTCGTGACACAAATGGTCTTATGCAACCAAGAAATGCAAATTATGAACAATTGAACACTTATTAGAGGGAGTAGAAGGCTTTTAACACCCCAAAAGGTTTTCGAAATGGTTTTTGCATTGAAATTAAAGGTTTTTGTAAGCATTTATACTTAATTTAAGTTTAAGTTGGGTTAAATAAGTCATTAAAATGCAAGAAAATCACTTATTTCAAGAAATGAAGTAATTTAGCCTCTTTAATGAGGACACAAATGGTCTTATGCAGCTAATAAATGCAAATTACGATCAGTTAACGCTTATTAAAGGGAATTGAATGCATTTAACACCCCAAAAATGTGTTGGAAATGGTTTTTGCATTGAAGTAAAGATTTTTTGTAAGCATTTATACTTAATTTAAGTTTAATTTGGGTTAAATAAGCATTAAAATGCAAGAAAATCACTTATTTTCAAGAAATGAAGTAATTTAGCCTCTTCATTCGTGACACAAGCCTTTGTCTTTAACAACTAATAAAAAATGCAATGATATTAATTGCACACTAATTAGAGGGAATTAAATGCATTTAACACCCCAAAAGGAGTTGGAATGGTTTTTGCATTGAAATTAAAGGTTTTTGTAACCATTTATACTTCATTGAAGTTCAATTTGGGTTAAATAAGCTATTAAAATGCAAGAAAATCACTTATTTGCGAGAAATGCGGTAATTTAGCCTCTTTATTCGTGACACAAATGGTCTTTTGCAACTAACAAATGTAAATTACGATCAATTGAACACTTATTAGAGGGAATTGAATGCATTTAAAACCCCAAAAGGTGTTGGAAATGGTTTTTACATTGAAATTAAAGGTTTTTGTAAGTATTTATACTTAATTTAAGTTTAATTTGGGTTAAATAAGCTATTAAAATGCAAGAAAATCACTTTTTTTCAAGAAATGAAGTAATTTAGCCTCTTCATATCGTGACACAAATGGTCTTATGCAACTAATAAATGCAAATTATGATCAATTGCACACTAATTAGAGAGAATTAATGCATTTAACACCCCAAAAGGGTTGAAAAGGTTTTTGCATTGAAATTAAAGGTTTTTGTAAGCATTTATACTTAATTTAAGTTTAAGTTGTGTTAAATAAGTCATTAAAATGCAAGAAAATCACTTATTTTCAAAATGAAGTAATTTAGCCTCTTTATTCATGACACAAATAGTCTTATGCAGCTAATAAATGCAAATTACGATCAATTGAACGCTTATTAAAGGGAATTGAATGCATTTAACACCCCAAAAGGTGTTGGAAATGGTTTTGCATTGAAATTAAAGATTTTTGTAAGCATTTATACTTATTTAAGTTTAATTTGGGTTAAATAAGCCATTAAAATGCAAGAAAATCACTTATTTGCGAGAAATGAAGTAATTAGCCTCTTTATTCGTGACACAAATGGTCTTTGCACTAACAAATGTAAATTACGATCAATTGAACACTTATTAGAGGGAATGAATGCATTTAAAACCCCAAAAGGTGTTGGAAATGGTTTTTACATTGAAATTAAAGGTTTTTGTAAGTATTTATACATAAGTTTAATTTGGTTAAATAAGCCATTAAAATGCAAGAAATCACTTATTTTCAAGAAATGAAGTAATTTAGCCTCTTTATTCGTGACACAAATGGTCTTATGCAACCAATAAATGCAAATTATGAAGCAATTGAACACTTATTAGAGGGAGTAAAGCTTTTAACACCCCAAAAGGTTGAAATGGTTTTTGCATTGAAATTAAAGGTTTTTGTAAGCATTTATACTTAATTTAAGTTTAAGTTGGGTTAAATAAGTTTAAAATGCAAGAAAATCACTTATTTTCAGAAATGAAGTAATTTAGCCTCTTTATTCATGACACAAATGGTCTTATGCAGCTAATAAATGCAAATTACGATCAATTGAACGCTTATTAAAGGGAATTGAATGCATTTAACACCCCAAAAGGTGTTGGAAATGGTTTTTGCATTGAAATTAAAGATTTTTGTAAGCATTTATACTTAATTTAAGTTTAATTTGGGTTAAATAAGTCATTAAAATGCAAGAAAATCACTTATTTTCAAGAAATGAAGTAATTTAGCCTCTTTATTCGTGACACAAATGGTCTTATGCAACTAATAAATGCAAATTATGATCAATTGCACACTTATTAGAGGGAATTGAATGCATTTAACACCCCAAAAGGGTTGGAAATGGTTTTTGCATTGAAATTAAAGGTTTTTGTACATTTATACTTTTAAGTTTAATTTGGGTTAAATAAGCCATTAAAATGCAAGAAAATCACTTATTTTGAAGAAATGAGTAATTTAGCCTCTTTATTCGTGACACAAATGGTCTTATTGCAACTAACAAATGTAAATTACGATCAATTGAACACTTATTAGAGGGAATTGAATGCATTTAAAACCCCAAAAGGTGTTGGAAATGGTTTTGCATTGAAATTAAAGGTTTTTGTAAGTATTTATACTTAATTTAAGTTTAATTTGGGTTAAATAAGCATTAAAATGCAAGAAAAATCACTTATTTCAAGAAATGAAGTAATTTAGCCTCTTTATTCGTGACACAAATGGTCTTATGCAACTAATAAATGCAAATTATGATCAATTGACACTTATTAGAGGGAATTAATGCATTTAAACCCCAAAAGGAGTTGGAAATGGTTTTTGCATTGAAATTAAAGGTTTTTGTAAGCATTTATACTTAATTTAAGTTTAATTTTGTGTTAAATAAGCCATTAAAATGCAAGAAAATCACTTATTTTCAAAAAGAAGTAATTTAGCCTCCTTTATTCATGACACAAATGGTCTTATGCAACTAATAAATGCAAATTACGATCAATTGAACGCTTATTAAGGGAATTGAATGCATTTAACACCCCAAAAGGTGTTGGAAATGGTTTTTGCATTGAAATTAAAGGTTTTTGTAAGCATTTATACTTAATTTAAGTTTAATTTGGGTTAAATAAGCCATTAAAATGCAAGAAAATCACTTATTTGCGAAATGAAGTAATTTAGCCTCTTTATTCGTGACACAAATGGTCTTTGCGACTAACATGTAAATTACGATCAATTGAACACTTATTAAGGGAATTGAATGCATTTAACACCCCAAAAGGTGTTGGAAATGGTTTTTCATTGAAATTAAGGTTTTTGTAAGCATTTATACAATTTAAGTTTAATTTGGGTTAAATAAGCCATTAAAATGCAAGAAAATCACTTATTTTCAAGAAATGAAGTAATTTAGCCTCTTTATTCGTGACACAAATGGTCTTATGCAACCAATAAATGCAAATTATGATCAATTGAACACTTATTAGAGGGAGTAAAGCTTTAACACCCCAAAAGGTTGGAAATGGTTTTTGCATTGAAATTAAAGGTTTTTGTAAGCATTTATACTTAATTTAAGTTTAAGTTGGGTTAAATAAGTCATTAAAATGCAAGAAAATCACTTATTTCAAGAAATGAAGTAATTTAGCCTCTTTATTCATGACACAAATGGTCTTATGCAGCTAATAAATGCAAATTATCAGTTTAACGCTTATTAAAGGGAATTGAATGCATTTAACACCCCAAAAAGTGTTGGAAATGGTTTTTGCATTGAAATTAACGATTTTTGTAAGCATTTATACTTAATTTAAGTTTAATTTGGGTTAAATAAGCCATTAAAATGCAAGAAAATCACTTATTTTCAAGAAATGAAGTAATTTAGCCTCTTTATTCGTGACACAAATGGTCTTATGCAACTAATAAATGCAAATTATGATCAATTGCACACTAATTAGAGGGAATAAATGCATTTAACACCCCAAAAGGAGTTGGAATGGTTTTTGCATTGAAATTAAAGGTTTTTGTAAGCATTTATACTTCATTTAAGTTTAATTTGGGTTAAATAAGCCATTAAAATGCAAGAAAATCACTTATTTGCGAGAAATGAAGTAATTTAGCCTCTTTATTCGTGACACAAATGGTCTTTTGCAACTAACAAATGTAAATTACGATCAATTGAACACTTATTAGAGGGAATTGAATGCATTTAAAACCCCAAAAGGTGTTGGAAATGGTTTTTACATTGAAATTAAAGGTTTTTGTAAGTATTTATACTTAATTTAAGTTTAATTTGGGTTAAATAAGCCATTAAAATGCAAGAAAATCACTTATTTTCAAGAAATGAAGTAATTTAGCCTCTTTATTCGTGACACAAATGGTCTTATGCAACTAATAAATGCAAATTATGATCAATTGACACTTATTAGAGAGGAATTAATGCATTTAACACCCCAAAAGGGTTGAAATGGTTTTTGCATTGAAATTAAAGGTTTTTGTAAGCATTTATACTTAATTTAAGTTTAAGTTGTGTTAAATAAGTCATTAAAATGCAAGAAAATCACTTATTTTCAAAAATGAAGTAATTTAGCCTCTTTATTCATGACACAAATTCTTATGCAGCTAATAAATGCAAATTACGATCAATTGAACGCTTATTAAAGGGAATTGAATGCATTTAACACCCCAAAAGGTGTTGGAAATGGTTTTTGCATTGAAATTAAAGATTTTTGTAAGCATTTATACTTAATTTAAGTTTAATTTGGGTTAAATAAGCCATTAAAATGCAAGAAAATCACTTATTTTCAAGAAATGAAGTAATTTAGCCTCTTTATTCGTGACAAAATGGTCTTATGCAACTAATAAATGCAAATTAATGATTTGCAACACTTATTAGAGGGAATTGAATGCATTTAACACCCCAAAAGGTGTTGGAAATGGTTTTTGCATTGAAATTAAAGGTTTTTGTAAGCATTTATACTTAATTTAAGTTTAATTTGGTTAAATAAGCCATTAAAATGCAAGAAAATCACTTATTTTCAGAAATGAGATAATTTTGCCTTTATTCGTGACACAAATGGTCTTATGCAACTAATAAATGCAAATTATGAACAATTGAACACTTATTAGAGGGAGTAGAAGGCTTTTAACACCCCAAAAGGTTTTCGAAATGGTTTTTGCATTGAAATTAAAGGTTTTTGTAAGCATTTATACTTAATTTAAGTTTAAGTTGGGTTAAATAAGTCATTAAAATGCAAGAAAATCACTTATTTCAAGAAATGAAGTAATTTAGCCTCTTTATTCATGACACAAATGGTCTTATGCAGCTAATAAATGCAAATTACGATCAGTTTAACGCTTATTAAAGGGAATTGAATGCATTTAACACCCCAAAAATGTGTTGGAAATGGTTTTTGCATTGAAAGTAAAGATTTTTGTAAGCATTTATACTTAATTTAAGTTTAATTTGGGTTAAATAAGCCATTAAAATGCAAGAAAATCACTTATTTTCAAGAAATGAAGTAATTTAGCCTCTTTATTCGTGACACAAATGGTCTTATGCAACTAATAAATGCAAATTATGATCAATTGCACACTAATTAGAGGGAATTAAATGCATTTAACACCCCAAAAGGAAGTTGGAAATGGTTTTTGCATTGAAATTAAAGGTTTTTGTAAGCATTTATACTTCATTTAAGTTTAATTTGGGTTAAATAAGCCATTAAAATGCAAGAAAATCACTTATTTGCGAGAAATGAAGTAATTTAGCCTCTTTATTCGTGACACAAATGGTCTTTGCAACTAACAAATGTAAATTACGATCAATTGAACACTTATTAGAGGGAATTGAATGCATTTAAACCCCAAAAGGTTTGGAAATGGTTTTTACATTGAAATTAAAGGTTTTTGTAAGTATTTATACTTAATTTAAGTTTAATTTGGGTTAAATAAGCCATTAAAATGCAAGAAAATCACTTATTTTCAAGAAATGAAGTAATTTAGCCTCTTTATTCGTGACACAAATGGTCTTATGCAACTAATAAATGCAAATTATGATCAATTGCACACTATTAGAGAGAATTAATGCATTTAACACCCCAAAAGGTGTTGGAAATGGTTTTTGCATTGAAATTAAAGGTTTTTGTAAGCATTTATACTTAATTTAAGTTTAAGTTGTGTTAAATAAGTCATTAAAATGCAAGAAAATCACTTATTTTCAAAAAATGAAGTAATTTAGCCTCTTTATTCATGACACAAATGGTCTTATGCAGCTAATAAATGCAAATTACGATCAATTGAACGCTTATTAAAGGGAATTGAATGCATTTAACACCCCAAAAGGTGTTGGAAATGGTTTTTGCATTGAAATTAAAGATTTTTGTAAGCATTTATACTTAATTTAAGTTTAATTTGGGTTAAATAAGCCATTAAAATGCAAGAAAATCACTTATTTGCGAGAAATGAAGTAATTTAGCCTCTTTATTCGTGACACAAATGGTCTTTTGCGACTAACAAATGTAAATTACGATCAATTGAACACTTATTAGAGGGAATTGAATGCATTTAAAACCCCAAAAGGTGTTGGAAATGGTTTTTACATTGAAATTAATGGTTTTTGTAAGTATTAATACAAAATTAAAGTTTAATTTGGGTTAAATAAGCCATTAAAATGCAAGAAAATCACTTATTTTCAAGAAATGAAGTAATTTAGCCTCTTTATTCGTGACACAAATGGTCTTATGCAACCAATAAATGTAAATTATGATCAGTTGAACACTTATTAGAGGGAGTAGAAGACTTTTAACACCCCAAAAGGTGTTGGAAATGGTTTTTGCATTGAAATTAAAGGTTTTTGTGAGCATTTATACTTAATTTAAGTTTAAGTTGTGTTAAATAAGTCATTAAAATGCAAGAAAATCACTTATTTTGAAAAAATGAAGTAATTTAGCCTCTTTATTCATGACACAAATGGTCTTATGCAGCTAATAAATGCAAATTACGATCAATTGAACGCTTATTAAAGGGAATTGAATGCATTTAACACCCCAAAAGGTGTTGGAAATGGTTTTTGCATTGAAATTAAAGATTTTTGTAAGCATTTATACTTAATTTAAGTTTAATTTGGGTTAAATAAGTCATTAAAAGGCAAGAAAATCACTTATTTTCAAGAAATGAAGTAATTTATCCTCTTTATTCGTGACAAAAATGGTCTTATGCAACTAATAAATGCAAATTATGATGATTTGCACACTTATTAGAGGGAATTGAATGCATTTAACACCCCAAAAGGTGTTGGAAATGGTTTTTGCATTGAAATTAAAGGTTTTTGTAAGCATTTATACTTAATTTAAGTTTAATTTAGGTTAAATAAGCCATTAAAATGCAAGAAAATCACTTATTTTCAAGAAATGAGATAATTTTGCCTATTTATTCGTGACACAAATGGTCTTATGCAACCAAGAAATGCAAATTATGAACAATTGAACACTTATTAGAGGGAGTAGAAGGCTTTTAACACCCCAAAAGGTTTTCGAAATGGTTTTTGCATTGAAATTAAAGGTTTTTGTAAGCATTTATACTTAATTTAAGTTTAAGTTGGGTTAAATAAGTCATTAAAATGCAAGAAAATCACTTATTTCAAGAAATGAAGTAATTTAGCCTCTTTATTCATGACACAAATGGTCTTATGCAGCTAATAAATGCAAATTACGATCAGTTTAACGCTTATTAAAGGGAATTGAATGCATTTAACACCCCAAAAATGTGTTGGAAATGGTTTTTGCATTGAAAGTAAAGATTTTTGTAAGCATTTATACTTAATTTAAGTTTAATTTGGGTTAAATAAGCCATTAAAATGCAAGAAAATCACTTATTTTCAAGAAATGAAGTAATTTAGCCTCTTCATTCGTGACACAAATGGTCTTATGCAACTAATAAATGCAAATTATGATTAATTGCACACTAATTAGAGGGAATTAAATGCATTTAACACCCCAAAAGGAGTTGGAATGGTTTTTGCATTGAAATTAAAGGTTTTTGTAACCATTTATACTTCATTGAAGTTCAATTTGGGTTAAATAAGCTATTAAAATGCAAGAAAATCACTTATTTGCGAGAAATGCGGTAATTTAGCCTCTTTATTCGTGACACAAATGGTCTTTTGCAACTAACAAATGTAAATTACGATCAATTGAACACTTATTAGAGGGAATTGAATGCATTTAAAACCCCAAAAGGTGTTGGAAATGGTTTTTACATTGAAATTAAAGGTTTTTGTAAGTATTTATACTTAATTTAAGTTTAATTTGGGTTAAATAAGCTATTAAAATGCAAGAAAATCACTTTTTTTCAAGAAATGAAGTAATTTAGCCTCTTCATTCGTGACACAAATGGTCTTATGCAACTAATAAATGCAAATTATGATCAATTGCACACTAATTAGAGAGAATTAAATGCATTTAACACCCCAAAAGGAGTTGAAAATGGTTTTTGCATTGAAATTAAAGGTTTTTGTAAGCATTTATACTTAATTTAAGTTTAAGTTGTGTTAAATAAGTCATTAAAATGCAAGAAAATCACTTATTTTCAAAAAATGAAGTAATTTAGCCTCTTTATTCATGACACAAATGTCTTATGCAGCTAAATAAATGTAAATTACGATCAATTGAACGCTTATTAAAGGGAATTGAATGCATTTAAACACCCCAAAAGGTGTTGGAAATGGTTTTTGCATTGAAATTAAAGATTTTGTAAGCATTTATACTTAATTTAAGTTTAATTTGGGTTAAATAAGCCATTAAAATGCAAGAAAATCACTTATTTGCGAGAAATGAAGTAATTTAGCCTCTTTATTATATACATTCGTGACACAAATGGTCTTATGCAACCAATAAATGTAAATTAGATCAGTTGAACACTTATTAGAGGGAGTAGAAGACTTTAAAACACCCAAAAGGTGTTGGAAATGGTTTTTGCATTGAAATTAAAGGTTTTTGTGCATTTTACTTAATTTAAGTTTAATTTGTTAAATAAGTCATTAAAATGCAAGAAAATCACTTATTTTCAAAAATGAAGTAATTTAGCCTCTTTATTCGTGACACAAATGGTCTTATGCAGCTAATAAATGCAAATTACGATCATTGAACGCTTATTAAGGGAATTGAATGCTTTAACAAACCCAAAAGGTGTTGGAAATGGTTTTTGCATTGAAATTAAAGATTTTGTAAGCATTTATACTTAATTTAAGTTTAATTTGGGTTAAATAAGTCATTAAAATGCAAGAAAATCACTTATTTTCAAGAAATGAAGTAATTTAGCCTCTTTATTCGTGACAAAATGGTCTTATGCAACTAATAAATGCAAATTATGATGATTGCACACTTATTAGAGGGAATTGAATGCATTTAACACCCCAAAAGGTGTTGGAAATGGTTTTTGCATTGAAATTAAAGGTTTTTGTAAGCATTTATACTTAATTTAAGTTTAATTTTGGTTAAATAAGCCATTAAAATGCAAGAAAATCACTTATTTTCAAGAAATGAGTAATTTGCCTCTTTATTCGTGACACAAATGGTCTTATGCAACCAAAATGCAAATTATGAACAATTGAACACTTATTAGAGGGAGTAAAGGCTTTTAACACCCCAAAAGGTTTCGAAATGGTTTTTGCATTGAAATTAAAGGTTTTTGTAAGCATTTATACTTAATTTAAGTTTAAGTTGGGTTAAATAAGTCATTAAAATGCAAGAAAATCACTTATTTCAAGAAATGAAGTAATTTAGCCTCTTTATTCATGACACAAATGGTCTTATGCAGCTAATAAATGCAAATTACGATCAGTTTAACGCTTATTAAAGGGAATTGAATGCATTTAACACCCCAAAAGGTGTTGGAAATGGTTTTTGCATTGAAATTAAAGATTTTGTAAGCATTTATACTTAATTTAAGTTTAATTTGGTTAAATAAGCCATTAAAATGCAAGAAAATCACTTATTTTCAAGAAATGAAGTAATTTAGCCTCTTCATTCGTGACACAAATGGTCTTATACAACTAATAAATGCAAATTATGATAATTGCACACTATTAGAGGGAATTAAAGCATTTAACACCCCAAAAGGAGTTGGAATGGTTTTTTGCATTGAAATTAAAGGTTTTTGTAACCATTTATACTTCATTGAAGTTCAATTTGGGTTAAATAAGCTATTAAAATGCAAGAAAATCACTTATTTGCGAGAAATGAAGTAATTTAGCCTCTTTATCGTGACACAAATGGTCTTTTGCAACTAACAAATGTAAATTACGATCAATTGAACACTTATTAGAGGGAATTGAATGCATTTAAAACCCCAAAAGGGTTGGAAATGGTTTTTTACATTGAAATTAAAGGTTTTTGTAAGTATTTATACTTAATTTAAGTTTAATTTGGTTAAATAAGCCATTAAAATGCAAGAAAATCACTTTTTTCAAGAAATGAAGTAATTTAGCCTCTTCATTCGTGACACAAATGGTCTTATGCAACTAATAAATGCAAATTATGATCAATTGCACACTATTAGAGAGAATTAAATGCTTTTAACACCCCAAAAGGAGTTGGAAATGGTTTTTGCATTGAAATTAAAGGTTTTTGTAAGCATTTATACTTAATTTAAGTTTAAGTTGGTTAAATAAGTCATTAAAATGCAAGAAAATCACTTATTTTCAAAAATGAAGTAATTTAGCCTCTTTATTCATGACACAAATGTCTTATGCAGCTAATAAATGCAAATTACGATCAATTGAACGCTTATTAAAGGGAATGAATGCATTTAACACCCCAAAAGGTTTGGAAATGGTTTTTGCATGAAATTAAAGATTTTTGTAAGCATTTATACTTAATTTAAGTTTAATTTGGGTTAAATAAGCCATTAAAATGAAGAAAATCACTTATTTGCGAAAGAAATGAAGTAATTTAGCCTCTTTATTCGTGACACAAATGGTCTTTTGCAATAAAATGCAAATTACGATCAATTGAACACTTATTAGAGGGAATTGAATGCATTTAAAACCCCAAAAGGTGTTGGAATGGTTTTTACATTGAAATTAATGGTTTTTGTAAGTTATACAAATTAAAGTTTAATTGGGTTAAATAAGCCATTAAAATGCAAGAAAATCACTTATTTTCAAGAAATGAAGTAATTTAGCCTCTTTATTCGTGACACAAATGGTCTTATGCAACCAATAATGTAAATTATGATCAGTTGAACACTTATTAGAGGGAGTAGAAGACTTTTAAACACCCCAAAAGGTGTTGGAAATGTTTTTGCATTGAAATTAAAGGTTTTTGTAAGCATTTATACTTAATTTAAGTTTAAGTTGTGTTAAATAAGTCATTAAAATGCAAGAAAATCACTTATTTGAAAAAATGAAGTAATTTAGCCTCTTTATTCATGACACAAATAGTCTTATGCAGCTAATAAATGCAAATTACGATCATTGAACCTTATAAAGGGAATTGAATGCATTTCATTTAACACCCCAAAAGGTGTTGGAAATGGTTTTTGCATTGAAATTAAAGATTTTTGTAAGCATTTATACTTAATTTAAGTTTAATTTGGGTTAATAAGTCATTAAAAGGCAAGAAAATCACTTATTTTCAAGAAATAAGTAATTTATCCTCTTATTCGTGACAAAAAATGGTCTTATGCAACTAATAAATGCAAATTATGCTGATTGCACACTTATTAGAGGGAATTGAATGCATTTAACACCCCAAAAGGTGTTGGAAATGGTTTTTGCATTGAAATTAAAGGTTTTTGTAAGCATTTATACTTAATTTAAGTTTAATTTAGGTTAAATAAGCCATTAAAATGCAAAGAAAATCACTATTTTCAAGAAATGATAATTTGCCTATTTATTCGTGACACAAATGGTCTTATGCAACAAGAAATGCAAATTATGAACAATTGAACACTTATTATTAGAGGGAAGTAGAAGGCTTTTAACACCCCAAAAGGTTTTCGAAATGGTTTTTGCATTGAAATTAAAGGTTTTGTAAGCATTTATACTTAATTTAAGTTTAAGTTGGGTTAAATAAGTCATTAAAATGCAGGAAAATCACTTATTTTTCAAGAAATGAAGTAATTTAGCCTCTTTATTCATGACACAAATGGTCTTATGCAGCTAATAAATGCAAATTACGATCAGTTTAACGCTTATTAAGGAATTGAATGCATTTAACACCCAAAATGTGTTGGAATGGTTTTTGCATGAAAGTAAAGATTTTGTAAGCATTATACCTTAATTTAAGTTTAATTTTGGTTAAATAAGCCATTAAAATGCAAGAAAATCACTTATTTTCGAAGAAATGAAGTAATATTAAGCCTCTCTTATTCGTGACACAAATGGTCTTATGCAACTAATAAATGCAAATTATGATTAATTGAACACTAATTAGAGGGAATTAATGCATTTAACACCCCAAAGGAGTTGGAATGGTTTTTGCATTGAAATTAAAGGTTTTTGTAACCATTTATACTTCATTGAAGTTCAATTTGGGTTAAATAAGCTATTAAAATGCAAGAAAATCACTTATTTGCGAGAAATTCGGTAATTTAGCCTCTTTATTTGACACAAATGGTCTTTTGCAACTAACAAATGTAAATTACGATCAATTGAACACTTATTAGAGGGAATTGAATGCATTTAAAACCCCAAAAGGTGTTGGAAATGGTTTTTACATTGAAATTAAAGGTTTTTGTAAGTATTTATACTTAATTTAAGTTTAATTTGGGTTAAATAAGCTATTAAAATGCAAGAAAATCACTTTTTTTCAAGAAATGAAGTAATTTAGCCTCTTCATTGTGACACAAATGGTCTTATGCAACTAATAAATGCAAATTATGATCAATTGCAACACTTAATTAGAGAGGAATTAATGCATTAACACCCCAAAAGGAGTTGAATGGTTTTTGCATTGAAATTAAAGGTTTTTGTAAGCATTTACACTTAATTTAAGTTTAAGTTGTGTTAAATAAGTCATTAAAATGCAAGAAAATCACTTATTTTCAAAAAATGAAGTGATTTAGCCTCTTTATTCATGACACAAATAGTCTTTATGCAGCTAATAAATGCAAATTACGATCAATTGAACGCTTATTAAAGGGAATTGAATGCATTTAACACCCCAAAAGGTGTTGGAAATGGTTTTTGATTGAAATTAAAGGTTTTTTTGTAGCATTTATTACTTAATTTAAGTTTAATTTGGGTTAAATAAGCCATTAAAAATGCAAGAAAATCACTTATTTGAAAAAATGAAGTAATTTAGCCTCTTTATTCTGACACAAATGTCTTATGAGCAACTAAATGAAATTACGATCAATTGAACACTTATTAAAGGGAATTGAATGCATTTAACACCCCAAAAGGTGTTGGAAATGGTTTTTGCATTGAAATTAAAGGTTTTTGTAAGCATTTATACTTAATTTAAGTTTAATTTGGGTTAAATAAGTCATTAAAAGCAAGAAAATCACTTATTTTGAAAAAATGAAGTAATTTAGCCTCTTTATTCATGACACCAAATGGTCTTATGCAGCTAATAAATGCAAAATTACGATCAATTGAACGCTATTAAAGGGAATTGAATGCATTTAACACCCAAAAGGTGTTGGAATGGTTTTGCATTGAAATTAAAGATTTTTGTAAGCATTTATACTTAATTTAAGTTTAATTTGGGTTAAATAAGTCATTAAAAGGCAAGAAAATCACTTATTTTCAAGAAATGAAGTAATTATCTCTTTATTCGTGACAAAAATGGTCTATGCAACTAATAAATGCANTGGTTAAATAAGTCATTAAAATGCAAGAAAATCACTTATTTTGAAAAAATTAAGTAATTTAGCCTCTTTATTCATGACACAAATGGTCTTATGCAGCTAATAAATGCAAATTACGATCAATTGAACGCTTATTAAAGGGAATTGAATGCATTTAAAACCCCAAAAGGTGTTGGAAATGGTTTTTACATTGAAATTAAAGGTTTTTGTAAGCATTTATACTTAATTTAAGTTTAATTTTGGTTAAATAAGCCATTAAAATGCAAGAAAATCACTTATTTTCAAGAAATGAAGTAATTTTGCCTGTTTATTCGTGACACAAACGGTCTTATGCAACCAATAAATGCAAATTATGATCAATTGAACACTTGTTAGAGGGAGTAGAAGGCTTTTAACACCCCAAAAGGTGTTGGAAATGGTTTTTGCATTGAAATTAAAGGTTTTTGTAAGCATTTATGCTTAATTTAAGTTTAATTGTGTTAAATAGTCATTAAAATGCAAGAAATCACTTATTTTGAAAAAGAAGTAATTTAGCCTCTTTATTCTGACTCAAATGTCTTATGCACTAATAAATGCAAATTACGATCAATTGAACGCTTATTAAAGGGAATTGAATGCATTTAAAACCCTAAGAGGTGTTGTAAACGGTTTTTGCATTGAAATTAACGGTTTTTGCAACCATTTATACTTCATTTAAGTTTACTTTGGGTTAAATAAGTCATTAAAATGCAAGAAAATCACTTATTTTCAAGAAATGAAGTAATTTATCCTCTTTATTCGTGACACAAATGGTCTTATGCAACTAATAAATGCAAATTACGATCAATTGCACACTTATTAGAGGGAATTGAACGCATTTAACACCACAAAAGGTGTTGGAAATGGTTTTTGCATTGAAATTAAAGGTTTTTGTAAGCATTTATACTTAATTTAAGTTTAATTTTGGTTAAATAAGCCATTAAAATGCAAGAAAATCACTTATTTTCAAGAAATGAAGTAATTTTGCCTCTTTATTCGTGACACAAACGGTCTTATGCAACCAATAAATGCAAATTATGATCAATTGAACACTTGTTAGAGGGAGCAGAAGGCTTTTAACACCCCAAAAGGTGTTGGAAATGGTTTTTGCATTGAAATTAAAGGTTTTTGTAAGCATTTATACTTAATTTAAGTTTAAGTTGGGTTAAATAAGTCATTAAAATGCAAGAAAATCACTTATTTTCAAGAAATGAAGTAATTTAGCCTCTTTATTCATGACCAAATGTCTTATGCAGCTAATAAATGCAAATTACGATCATTAACACTTATTAAAGGGAATTAAATGCATTTAAAACCCCAAAAGGTGTTGTAAATGGTTTTTGCATTGAAATTAACGTTTTTTGTAACCATTTATACTTCATTTAAGTTTAATTTGGGTTAAATAAGCCATTAAAATGCAAGAAAATCACTTATTTTCAAGAAATGAAGTAATTTAGCCTTTTATTCGTGACACAAATGGTCTTATGCAACTAATAAATGTAAATTATGATCAATTGCACAGTTCTTAGAGGGAATTAAATGCATTTAACAACCGAAAAGGTGTTAGAAATGGTTTGGCATTGAAATTAAAGGTTTTTGTAAGCATTTATACTTCCTTTAAGTTTAATTTGGGTTAAATAAGCCATTAAAATGCAAAAAAATCACTTATTTGCGAGAAATGAAGTAATTTAGCCTCTTTATTCGTGACACAAATGGTCTTTTGCAACTAACAAATGTAAATTACGATCAATTGAACACTTATTAGAGGGAATTGAATGCATTTAAAACCCCAAAAGGTGTTGGAAATGGTTTTGACGTTGAAATTAAAGGTTTTTGTAAGTATTTATATTTAATTTAAGTTTAATTTGGGTTGAATAAGCCATTAAAATGCAAGAAAATCACTTATTTTCAAGAAATGAAGTAATTTAGCCTCTTTATTCGTGACACAAATGGTCTTATGCAACCAATAATACAATTAAATTATGATCAATTGAACACTTATTAGAGGAGTAGTAGAAGGCTTTTAACACCCAAAAGGTGTTGGAAATGGTTTTTGCATTGAATTAAAGGTTTTTGTAAGCATTTATACTTAATTTAAGTTTAAGTTGTGTTAAATAAGTCATTAAAATGCAAGAAATCACTTATTTGAAAAAATGAAGTAATTTAGCCTCTTTATTCATGACACAAATGGTCTTATGCAGCTAATAAATGCAAATTACGATCAATTGAACGCTTATTAAATTGAATTGAATGCATTTAAAACCCCAAAAGGTGTTGGAAATGGTTTTTATATTGAAATTAAAGGTTTTTGTAAGTATTTATACTTAATTTAAGTTTAATTTGGGTTAAATAAGCCATTAAAATGCAAAGAAGAAAATCTCTTATTTTCAAGAAATGAGAAGTAAGTTAGCCTCTTTATTCGTGACACAATGGTCTTATGCAACCAATAAATGCAAATTATGATCAATTGAACACTTATTAGAGGAGTAGAAGTAGAAGGCTTTTAACACCCCAAAGGTGTTGGAAATGGTTTTTTTTTTGCATTGAAATTAAAGTTTTTGTAAGCATTTATACTTAATTTAAGTTTAAGTTGGGTTAAATATGTCATTAAAATGCAAGAAAATCACTTATTTCAAGAAATGAAGTAATTTAGCCTCTTATTCATGACAAAATGGTCTTATGCAGCTAATAAAATGCAAATTACGATCAGTTAACACTTATTAAAGGGAATTGAATGCATTTAAAACCCTAAAAGGTGTTGGAAATGGTTTTTACGCATTGAAATTAACGGTTTTTGTAAGTATTTATACTTAATTTAAGTTTAACTTTGGGTTAAATAAGCCATTAAAATGCAAGAAAATCACTTATTTTCAAGAAATGAAGTAATTTAGCCTTTTATTCGTGACACAAATGGTCTTGCAACAATAAATCAAATTATGATCAATGAACACTTATTAGGGGGGTAGAAGGCTTTAGCACCAAAAGGTGTTGGAATGGTTGTTTTTGCATTGAAATTAAAGGTTTTTTAAGCATTTATGCTTAATTTAAGTTTAAGTTTGGTTTAAATAAGTCATTAAAATGCTGAAGAAAATCACTTATTTTGAAAAAATGAAGTAATTTAGCCTCTTTATTCGTGACACAAATGGTCTTATGCAACAAATAAATGTAAATTATGATCAATTGCACAGTTCTTAGAGGGAATTAAATGCATTTAACACCCGAAAAGGTGTTAGAAATGGTTTTTGCATTGAAATTAAAGGTTTTTGTAAGCATTTATACTTAATTTAAGTTTAATTTGGGTGAAATAAGCCATTAAAATGCAAGAAAATCACTTATTTTCAAGAAATGAAGTAATTTAGCCTATTTATTCACGAAACAAATGGTGTTATACAGCTAATAAATGTAAATTACGATCAATTAAACACCTATTATAGGGAATTGAATGCGTTTAACACCCCAAAAGGTGTTGGAAATGGTTTTTGCCTTGAAATTAAAGGTTTTTACAGGCATTTATACTTAATTTAAGTTTAATTTGGGTTAAATAAGCCATTAAAATGCAAGAAAATCACTTATTTTCAACAGATGAAGTAATTTAGCCTCTTTATTCATGACACAAATGGTCTTATGCAGCTAATAAATGCAAATTACAATCAATTGAACACTTATTAGAGGGAATTGAATGCATTTAAAACCCCAAAAGGTGTTGGAAATGGTTTTTGCATTGAAATTAAAGATTTTTGTAAGCATTTATACTTCATTGAAGTTCAATTTGTGTTAAATAAGCCATTAAAATGCAAGAAAATCACTTATTTTCAAGCAATGAAGTAATTTAGCCTCTTCATTCGTGACACAAATGGTCTTATGCAACTAATAAATGCAATTATGATCAATTGCACACTATTAGAGGGAATTAAATGCATTTAAAACACCCCAAAGGAGTTGGAAATGGTTTTTTGCATTGAAATTAAAGGTTTTGTAAGCATTTATACATCCTTTAAGTTTAATTTGGGTTAAATAAGCCATTAAAATGCAAAAAATCACTTATTTGCGAGAATGAAGTAATTTAGCCTCTTTATTCGTGACACAAATGGTCTTTGCAACTAACAAATGTAAATTACGATCAATTGAACACTTATTAGAGGGAATTGAATGCATTTAAAACCCCAAAAGGTGTTGGAAATGGTTTTTTACGTTGAAATTAAAGGTTTTTGTAAGTATTTATACTTAATTTAAGTTAATTTGGGTTAATAAGCCATTAAAATGCAAGAAAATCACTTATTTTCAAGAAATGAAGTAATTTAGCCTCTTTATATTCGTGACACAAATGGTCTTATGCAACCAATAATAAAAAATTAGATCAATTGAACACTTATTAGGGGAGTAGAAGGCTTTTAGCACCCCAAAAGGTGTTGGAAATGGTTTTTGCATTGAAATTAAAGGTTTTTGTAAGCATTTATACTTAATTTAAGTTAAGT